>JASANH010001609.1:0-96953 GCA_030248295.1 Mesodorylaimus sp. YZB2_4
ATTTACTCGCACCAAGCATTGTGAAACGCACTCGGGGGTGGAGCACACAAGTACAATACAAACATACAGGAGAAAGTCGAAACGATCCGATCAAAGGCAGTCAGCTAAGATAAAAAAATCGCGTGCAAGGATTTCTTGAAAGCGCATAGTCCCTTTATCACAGTGTCAATTGGTAAAGAATTCCATAAATGCAGAGCGCTGTATTCAAATGATTGTTTAAAACAGTCCGTCCGGTGGTTTGGAACCACTAAGAAATGCGGCTCAATAACGGTTCTCGCACTTCTGCGCTGACCAGTATCAGATTGATGCTGAAGATGACGATTTGGATAGGCCGTATAGCCATTGTAGATTTTGTAGAATAAAAGACCCTTGAAGTAATTGCGACGCTTTTGTAAAGTTGGCAGACGCAGCTTGAGTAATGCGTCTTCATACGAAATGGTCCAGTCGTTGAGTATGGACCGGACGGCGAATTTCTGTGAGCGCTCAATATCTTCGATTAGAGACTTTTGGATTGGCGACCAAGCAGTACATCCATAGTCCAGGCATGGTAGAACACATTGCAAGTAGATAATTTGGAGGATGCGTGATGACAGTTTCCCAAAACGACGCCTAGCACTGCCCATCATTGATCTCGCCTTTTTTGATACAGTTCTGCAGTGCTCAGAGAATTGTAAGTTCGATGGCAGTAGTACCCTAAGATATTTTACAACATTCTCAAAACGGAGCTGTTGACCTTGTAAAAGTATGGCTGGCGGGACCATAGCTTGTCGTGAGTAGCGAAATACGCAAGCGCAAGTTTTATCCAGGTTAAGTGATAATCCCATTGATAAGATGGAACTGTCAATGTAGTCGACGGCAGGTTGTAGCACAGCTTGCAACATCTCCACCGATTTTCCTGGCGCAAGTATAGCAATATCATCTGCATAAGCCTGAACTAATAGGCCAGGAAACTTCGCCGCAAAGTTATTTAGTAGTGGATCAATAAACGCGATAAACAAGGTCGGTGCTAAAACCGAACCTTGAGGAACGCCTGACGTGACTGGCATTTCAATCGATGTGGCGCTATCCACCTTCGTGATTTGTGATCGATGCGATAAGTAAGAGTGAAGCCAGCGTAGAAATTTTGTGAGCAGGTTGTGATAGTTTTCTAGCGTAGAAAGCAATTTAGCATGCGATACTTGATCGAACGCTTTCCGAATATCGAAAAACACTCCACCAAGCAGTCGGAAATTGGGACCATTAAGCCAGTTGTGAGTAGTTTGAGTAATTCTGATCAAAGCCGTAGCGGACGAATATCTAGGTCGGAATCCATGCTGGTGACAGGATAATTTTAGCCGAGGAAACGATAGGAGTTGAACATGTTTCTCAAGAATTTTTGACAATATTGGCAGTAGTGAAATTGGGCGGTAGTTGCTAACCAGCGAGGAGTCTCCAGCTTTTGGGATTGGAATGGCTACCGCAGTTTTCCATCGTCTTGGGAAACGATCTTCGTCGATAGATCGATTGCATAGACCTGTTAGTGCTGGCGTCAACGCTGAGGCGACATTACGTAAAATGCATGGCATGAAACCATCGATTCCTGGAGCTGATCGTAAGCGAAGTGATTTTAGTGCATTTCGAACGAAACCTTCTGAGATATGATAATCAGCATCGTCGTCGACGTCTGGAGCCGGTGGCCTGAAGCCGCCATGATCAAAGTTATTAAAATTCTTGACAAACGCTTCCTGCAGCGCATCAGCTTTACGCCATGAGGAAAAATGCTCCACACCGTCATGATCAGTCACTACGGGAATATGGTTAGCTGCTGAATTGAATCGACGCATAATAGCCCAGAACTCAGCAGGAGAGCTTGCATCACTGAATGTTGCTTTCAAATAACCTATTTTCGCTTTTTTAATGTCTCGTCGGAGCTGCTTGGACAGCTTGCAGTACAATGCATAGTCAGTGGGAGAGTTCAGCTTCCGCCGTTTACAATACGCATTTTTCTTGGTTCGAAGAAAAATGCGTATTCTTCTCTAGAAAATACTCTAATGGTGTGGTGGTAATAGGGTCAGCACGAGGCGTCGCGGACTGTGTGAGGTCGTTCCTGACGTCTTGAGCCGTCCTCTGGCAAGCCCTGGGACGAACCAAGGACTTCAGTAAGAGGAAAAAGGTTTGAACTATCCGCAATGCGCCCGAATGTTTGTATGAATGCAAAGTATGCTGTTACATGTACGTGCACGTCTGATAGATCAGCGCCGACTCTCCTGGTCGCCGACTCCTGAAAATCCTGTAGAATAGAACGAACAACGCATCTGTGCTGCCCCTTTTGGATATTTCTACCAAACTGCTTTTCAAAGCGCATATATATATCTGTCTGATAAGTCGATTTCATCAGTCAATTTACGATTTGATTTGTCCGCCGAAATTAGGTAACTGGGCGTGACTGCCCTATGTTAGAATACCAGTATCATGCTAGCCCAGTTTTACACCCGCTTCCTGCTAGAGAGATTCTTTGCAAGTCGCTCTCGCAATCGTCGTCAACTATTCTCAATGACTCATAGTTTTGTTGTTCCACGTCGTCGTTTCCATCCTGATCTTCTTACTGTCGCTAAGCACTGATTCGTATGCGGTGGGATGGGTTTATGGGTGGCATCCAACATGTCCCAGACATCTCTCATCAGCTATAAGAAGTTTACATATTACTATCCCATGTCGGCAGTTCGCTTTAGCTTACTGTCCACCCATCTTTTCACCCATCATCCATTGTCCGCCCATTATTTTTCATTGTGGTCGGATTGCGCCTTGTTTTCAGACAAGAGGCTTGAACATGCTTGCCGAAAGCAAGGTAATCACAATAATTCTGCTAATCGTAAGTCTTGCCCAGCAATCTTGCTATCTTAGAGTTGGGCTCATTTCCGAGCCCTTGATGAGAGCGGATCCCCGTTGAGTCTGCAGAAAGTTGCACAGAGGTGCTAAGATGAGTGAAAGACGTAAACATCAAATTGTTCTATTCAGCGTTTATCCCAAACATAGAAAGCTGTACCTTGTAGGTGTGCTCATGGGTGTTCGTGTTGGACTGGTCGCGAACAATCATCTTCATCACTGCTCCTCGGTGGGCTCGAAATCACGGCAAATAAACATAGACGGACCTTGAGACACTGGCCGCAAAGTGTTTTGTGATAAGCGAGTTTGGAAGAACACAAGGTTCAGGTAATGTCTGTTTAGTGCCGAGCTCTGCATGCGAGGGTCTGGTTTTTCAGTGCTAGCCTTCTACACACATCGGGCAGTACGTCATGGTGACCCACGTGGCAGAGAGTTTGCCGTGACTGTCATCATCTAGCGATCAGATTTCGAGCAGGCGGCCAGAAATAGTCCGTCTGTAAGGTTTAATCTCTTTCACCTTGTGGCAGAGCAATGTGGAGCCGCCACCAGCTACGGCGTCACTTTACCGCTGGATCGATTTACTCGAAGAAAACGTATGAGAATGTGAACTAGCGACCGCAGTCTTTGATCGCCGATTATGCCAATTGTGGGCCCATAGAATTTTTCTGGGTTCATACAACTTTGACGTGCTTCTGTATTGTGACGTTTGTCAGTTGACACGTGCAGTGCCATAGGGTCCTTGATTGTGAGACACTTGTCCTCGGTCCTTCTTCTTGTGTACCTTCTATAACCTGTTTTCTTTGAGAATATGCAGTACACGCCCTCACTTTATCGCATAGGCCGCGTGTACATTCCCCAAGAAAACAGATAGTACTCAAGGTGACAATACTGTATGAATACGCTGTGACGAAACTCTGCAAATTAGCAAGATCAGCATGGAGCGGCAATTGATGATGCTGATGCTGGAGAATGCGCCATCAAATCTCTTCAGAAACTTCTTCAAGTCGACTTTGTCCAAAATGATAATTACAACCTGACATTCGGCAAATGGAACCTTGACTGCCTTGCTTGTGAAGCAGCTTATAACTAATACATGTCCAAACCCTTTTCAGAATTCCATGATCTAGAAGGACGCTTCGATCTCAAAATATCTCCCTTCAGAATTGCTACATGTTTTGTTTCTTTTTTAATTTTTAGTATGCGCAAGACCGTGGATAAGTGGCACATCCCCGGATCCTTTAGGAGCAATAAGCAACCTTCTTGAGTCGCCGCGCGTTGCTCGTGTCCTCATGTCCGCGGCCTTGTATCAAAGGTCATACTGTAGCGCCTTAACTAATACAGTGTGGTCAAAATACCCGTCAATTCTGTCGTAATTTACAGCACTTGTTTTGCTATGCACTCAATATATAAAAAAAACAAAAGATACACGCCGTTGTTTGATCCCATTGCCAGTCGCCTACTTCTATGGGCCAAAAATGCGGAGGTCACAAATTGATTAATGTTTTTTGGATAGAAATGACGCCTGAAAAGATTTTATTTTTAAATTTCATTAAATTTAAAGGACCAGAATTTTGACTCGTTACAAATACGGTATTCCTTCTAACAATTGTGAGCTTCTGCCATGCTTCGCACGCCCACTCTTGGCCATAGAAAAGTGGGCCTACAGAAGAACGAAGGATCTGCAGGAGACATTTACGTCTCTTAGAGAAGCTCTAGAAAACAATGCAGTGAGTGCAAACAATTAGTTGCCCGTGAGATTACGCATGAAGGGGGAAAAGACTCAGGAGGAATTTGTAAGTTCTAAAATAAATCAAGCGCATACGGGTAAGACTTAGAGCAAATGTCCGATTATCTCCTTCCTTCATAAGGTTCCGTGACGATTCCCCCACTTGGTCGTTTCCCCCCACCTCGTCTGGTGGGGGGAATCGACTCACTGAGACATGCGACGTTTACCCCACTGTGACGATTCCCCCACCGTGTCGCTTCCCCCACCATAATTTTCTCCTGATATGCAGGTAGGTGCGACTAGGGTGGCAAAAGGCACACGTGTGTGATAGGATATGTGCGGCAGGATGATAGGCTTGGCTTGTACTCGCAGGGTGAGGGGCAGTGTAAAGTACAAGTTTGGTGCTGCAGCTCAATGTGCAAGGTATTCAGGCTACAAACTTTTTGAGCTCCCTACTCCCAACTTACGCTGCCAATACGAATGCATGTAAGTCCAGACCAGGTTTTCTGTGCCAATAAAGGCACGGTTAAAATCTAGATGTACGGATAGAACTACCTCACTGTGAATCGGGAAAAAACAGAAGACATAAATTTAGGCAGTGAAACTTGGGTGAATTCACCAGTATGACAGCTGCAGATTTTGGCAAAGTAGTTTTCTCATTCACGATGCATTAGGCTCGTCTTCGTTCTTTAACCAAGCGAGCGTGGTCCAAGGAGCAAACGTGAAGCAAGCATTTTGGGCTGCTATCACAACATGGCTTTTGGAGCACGGCAGGCGAACGATGATTCAACAAAATCGTGTAGCATTTGAGGCACATTCCATGTCTTCTAGGACAAGCGACGAAGATTTGTGGATGAGTACTTACTCCCATACGAAGGCTCAAAATTTGAATAGCCGCAGTTTCTGAAAACTGATGGTGGGGGAAACGACATGGTGGGGGGAATTGTCTCAGTGAGGAAACGTCGCATGTCTCAGTGAGTCGTTTCCCCCACCAGACGAGGTGGGGGAAACGACGCAGTGGGTGAATCGACCAAGTGGGGGAAACGTCTCACAATCCTTAATAACCCCTCTCCTAGACCTCGATTGAAAAACCAAGTTCCCCTCGAATAAGTCCACCAGGGCCTATACAGGATGTGTGTCATGGAATGCTGGCATGTCTAGATGTGATTGGTCAATGCGTGATAAAGTGGGACTTAAAAGTTGAACTTTTGAAGGATATATGGTGTTTGGAGTCGTTCAGCTGGCCTGAACTAAAAATTTGTATTGCCTTTATCGAATGATTATTACTGAATAAGCACCGTAGCAGTAAGAGGCCCTAAATTACGTCCCTTCGAATAAGCCCCCTACTGGATAGGAGATGAAAAAGCCGCAGGGTCTTATCTGAGGAAATAAGATAATGCTGTAAACATCGCACAGATCATGTTATTGCTTTTGTTTCTTGATATCCCTCTGCTATCGCTACCTTCTAAACTTTGTGAATTCACGAATAATTTGACTTTATAGCCTCAAATCAGTTTTACAGCTTTCGGAAGCCGTAACATGGCGATTTGTGCGCACGGGTTCTATGCGCGAATGCCCACCACCCTGAAAACCGATCAAACGTCAGCTGCTATGTGCTAGTTCTAACGGATTAATCCTCGCCCATTTAAACGTACGTCAATTCATTAGCGCAGACAAGTCTCTGCCTATTTTGTCGGTCAAAGACACAAGCTAGGTCCGTGAGAGTTGCTTTTCCTTTTCCTAATGAGTACCTACTGTAATCGCTGTAACTCAGATTGGGGCGGACACAAGCTCATTAGGAAGCACGGCCACTAGTTCAGACGCATTAGCAGACGTGGGCGAACGGCACTGCATCAAAATGCCGATAGAAGTTAGCATGCTGTTGGCCTTCAAAGGCTCTTGTTAGCTTAAGAGACAAACATCTTGGCTACCGTAGTCAGAAGAGGAGGAGAGGCGGAGCCAGCAGTTTCAAGGGGGACCAACAGGTGAGGGACCAGCACATTTTAAAAGTCCATTTTTGAAACCTGCACCAGCCATTTAAGACATTTCTAGCAAGCTACAAAATGCAGCTTATTCAAGGCAAGTACAGGCACAACGAGCTCCGAATTCAAGGCGGTTGTAGGTTCTCACCCTCCCAAAAACTTATTTTAGGAATAACGTTGTCAATCCAATAATGCACTACAGGTCCGGCTGCTTGGCGGGACTTGCCTTTGGGATACACGGCACTGGAACGCGATGCGATTTCCGTTGGTTGTAATATGGGTCTTATGAATGCATGGGCCACCAAGTGGATAAAGACACTATTTGGTAAAGACGCTACATTTTTGGCCACTTTGGAAAGGCCGAAAGCCATCGGGGAGTCTAGACCCTTGCAGTATATACAGCCCGCTATGTCTCGAATGAGCGAATCTACTGCGCTGTACACAAAACAAAGTAGACTATGAGGCTAGGAAGATGTGGTCTTCGCTTGACTAACAAGGGAACATCGCCAACCGTTAAGTCGAATTTTTGAAAACCAAAAATTGTAACATGTTCCTAGGTGCAAAAGAAAGCTCTGTGCAATATACTGGATGCGTCTGGCCAATTGGTCAGCAGAGGTCAGCGCGCAGAGTGCAGTGAAATTTTCAAATTCTGCTGGATTTTTTGGGTTTTTCAGAAAAAAACCCCAAACCCGAGTGTTGGAAGCTTAAACTCGAAACTCCGAACTTAAAAATCTAGTTTGGAAAGAACTCTGCGTGTTTTTCTCAACTGTCAGCTTCGTTACCGCACAAAAATTCGGGACTTTAGACGCTGACCACAACTGACCACTTGGCCAGACGCCTCTAATATTTTGCACAGAGCTTTCTTTAGCATCCAGGAATATATTACAATTTTTGGTTTCTCAAAGTTCGACTTAACGGTTGGCGATTTTCCCTTGTAAGTGCTTTGAGAGGCCGATTTAAGAGCACTCGTAACAGATGACTTCGACCTTACGGACAAGTGACCACACCAAGAGCTATCAAAATGACAATAATGTAATCGACTTCTTCAGAAGTATGTGCTGGGAATCATCGCGCAACTTAGCGACCTGACCTTAACTGATCTTTGCTAACCTGATTATCACTGATTCACTCTTCAATACTGTCCTCCACATTTGAAGGCCCGAATTGGGGGCTATATTCGAGCCATCGTGATCCCAACTTTCCGCCGCGCGTAGCCACCAGTCCTAATATGGCCTGTTTTTCCGATTGGTCATTTCTGGCTCGAGTCCGAAACAAATTCCGACGAATATTGCGCAGCCTAAATGTTGAAATAGATATGACAAGAATCGATGGGCACGAAGCCCGTACTATCACTTACTTATTCAAGTAGTACAGTCGATCGTTCAGCATCAACTGGCCCATAGAGCAGGACGTAATGAGTAGAACAAGAGAGGCGATAATGAGAAGCTGAGACGCGCGCATGGTTGTGCAGCCTTCTGTCGATTTGTCGACGTGAGGTTATTGAATTCCCCTTTGCGAGGTAATAGGGCCAGGAATGATTGCTCTCCCCTTTTATATGAAACATTCAAGAGGAAGTCGATAGCCTCGCGCTGTCATAATTATCTTCCTCTCTTTAAAAGAGAATATGTAGAAGGTGCCTTTTCGAAAGGAAGGGTGAAGATTTTACTCGCTCTGTATCCGAAATAGCACGTGACTGATTGCGAGAAGGAGGTCTGTTAGAATGCTGGATGGATTTTCTGATCGCTTTGGTTCATTGAATAGGAAGGATGCAGAAAACAAGAGAATCCGTTTTACGTGTATAAGTGCGCAACATTCGAGATAAAAAGCGTATATAAGAGATAAACAGGTGAATGAAAAGGGGGCGCCCGAGGCGAGCCTGACTCGAGGCTTCTTTTAAACTTACGCTCTATTCAACCCTATTAAATATGGGAACATAACATTCTGTTATCCTTCTTCGCTTCCTCAAAGTCTTCAGACATCTGTCTCCTCCGTAATACATTCACAGGAAAATGGAAGCCAATACGAAGAAGGCCAAGAAACACCTGCAAGGTTTCCGAACATATAACTAGGCCATGCGCACGAACAAGCACAAAATGAGAAGCACAAAATAGTTGCTTGGCATTGCGAACATATTAGCTATAAAGACACGGACGGGACTCGACTCGGATAGAACAAATCTGATCGTGAACCTGTCAGAAACAATGCGATTTTCTTTCTTTCTACTTGGCCTCATTTTGGTCTTGGGGGATCCAGCGACGTGCCAGCTATTTTTATCTAATCGACTAACCGACCTTTATGGGAACCATCAAAGATTGGTGAACAGGTACTGCTTGAGACAGTTTTTGATAACTGACCCCTCTGACTTCCTTTGATTGTCTTCTCGTCGCAGATTCATAAATTTTAGAAACGGGCAGACCAATCCGAGTCGACAAGAAAGATTCGCAGCTCCTCTGATAAGTGGCAACAATCGTGGATATTCGTCGACGCAGCAACGAACGAGTCAGTTGCACTCCAGCTCGCGACAATCATTGAAGAATCGCCAGAGACCTCAATCTGGCCAAAGGAAATTTTGCTTCTCAACTCCAGTTCAATGTTTGATGCAGAATAGAAGGAAATAATGTGATGGTCTGCTAAACAGGCGGTCACTGTTCTCAGTGGCTAACCAGATTGGGTTCGTTGGTGAGAGAGTAAAGCACGTACGCAGTATTTCTTCCCTTCTCGGGTGCCTGTTGCTCATCTCAACCCTACTGTTTTGCTCCGTGTCCATTTGCCATTACACAGGAACACACTTGCGCAAGCATCTTTCACCTGCTGTCTAAAATGCGAGTCAAATCTGCCTACAACAATCTTCCGCACCAATCACTCACGAATAACTAGGCCTAACCTTTCTTTGGCGTGACAAGTTCAGTGGCCTTTAATCGATGGTAGAAACAAGCAGGTGTTACCGAGGTGTCTATCCAGTTCTGAAAATGAAGTGTGACTAAACGAATTCGACACTTGACAGTAAAGATAGCAAGGGGTAGCTACAAATTTAGAATTAGTGTGTCATTTTTTAAAAAGGCGTACAGGTCGCAGGCAAAGAGAATGTTTGACGGGCGGAGTGGAGCGTAACCTGAAGTGTACGTTGGTAACGAAGCGAAAAGAGAATGGGCACAGTTCGAGTGACACAAACGGGTTCTGTTCAGCAACGTGTCAGTACAGGTTCTGCATCGCCGTGTTTTTGACTTTTAACTCACTTGTACGCTTGGTTGGTAAAAAATATTTCTATTACGTCGTCGGGTCACATATGATGTTAGCGTGAGCGAAATTTGCACATTGAATTATGGTGCATTGTTTGTCTCCTGCACCCTTATATCTTCCATACACTCTCCTATTTTGCATCAGTGCGACAGTTCCATCTCTTTCACATTTTCGATCCCGGAAGATATCACCGTCTGCTCTCTTGGAACATGTCGTGGCAACTACCAAATGAAGATGTCGTCTATTGGTACCCTATGCACTCGATGAGTCTCGAAATGGAATATGAGAAAAGGTCATATTCGACCTTATGTCCAGGGAATTCGAATTGGACCACTAAAATAATAAGAATGGAAAATGCGAGGTTGGGATGCGTCGATTATGAACATTTAAATGATGAAGACGAGCATCGATCAAAAACAGGAAAACAACGGTCACGAGACGACAAGTCACAGGAGTTGTTGTTGATTGATTTTCGCATCATCAATCATGAAGACGAATGAGTCCCTAAAAGTGCAGTTTTAAAGATGAGTTATGAGTTAGGTTTCAAGGCTCTTAGTATGCCTGAACAGCTTCCTTATAGTTGAATAATCAGGTGCTGTAGCCTTACGTGACATGTGACTCGTGTACAGTATATGACTCTATGCTGGCCTGAACTTTAGTGATGCCTTATTCATTCCCTTCGTCCTATCCTGACGACGTCGCCTCCAGCCACTGATTAGCAGTATGGAATAAAATTTTATTACCCAGAGTGATCTTATTCGAGTGCGCTTAATACGGAATTTTTAGATGAAGTTTTTGCGTAGGTTGTCACAAAGAATGGGTGTCATATCTCCACTTCGAAACCCTTTCCAAACAGACACTTTGCTGCGCTGCACAAAAAAGTGACAAAAACGACTGGACAGATGTAAGATGGACAAGGTGGCTCGAGGCATTTTTCTTTACACGCCTTTTAAACCTTGATCATACAAGAAGCTAGCACATCCATGCGATCAGAAGTTCTAAGACCTCGTACATTGGGCCAACTGTGACAATGATTCGAGCCATTCTTCTCCTGCTCATAGTTTCTCTATCATGGTCCCATACTGCTGAATTGGAAGTCATGCCAGCTGAGCAGGAAATTGCTTTAGCGCCGAGGCGCGAGACAATTTCGACTATAAGGCATTCCCGACGAGATGTGGCTCGTGAGCAGTTGAAACGCTTACTCCGAAACTTGGTCGTGTTCGAATCGTTTAATACCCGCTATCGTTCGAGGAATCGCTTCCCCGTTCAGCGTCGATCCCAAAGTAGCGCCACCATCAAGCAATACTTGTTCAAGGGGCGACATGATGTGAGACTGGGAAAGTGATACGTCCATTGGCAAGGTCCTTCCTGTCATATATCTCTAAGATGAGGTATTATGAGCATGTAGAATATGTGTTGTGTTGCTTGCAACAAAGAATGCTTCCATGCTCACTCCTTACATCAACTACACATACTGTAGAATGCTGATATTTCTAGTTTATCAGGAAAAGCCACCCACAAAACTTTTTATATTGTCTGACTTCGAATTAAAGCTTGAAGAAAGCATTCCTGTGAATGGTTCAGAATCAATATCATATATGCATAGGTACATGCGTCATTCTCTGGTGACCAAGCAAGTAATTGTCAATAGCTTTTATAAAAATCGTCGGAAAATATGCAAAAATTTAAATCTCTGTCCTATGAGATCTTCTCATATGGAGACAGTAAAAATTTAATTTTCTTAATGCCTGAATAAATCACACACGTTCCATCATCAATCCTGACTCTTTCACATTCCGCCGTATCTGATTAGCACAATAATTCCTACTCACCTACGCAAACTGGCGGAGCGAGGCAGAGACTACCTCGCGGGCTATAAAGGTCTGGCGCAGCGAACGAATTCTTATTGTGAAAGTTTTAACTTTCTGAAAAATTATTGATTCGTGAAAGGTCAACAAAGCTACAATATGTCCGTGATGAATGGTCGTATGCTGGTGTGCTTGATCGTCGTAGGCATGGTCGTGGATACGGTCTTGGGCCAAATACGTCTCTCCGATCGTCTCCTCTATCAACAACGATATCGGGAACAGAAATTGAAAAGGTAAAGTATTTTTCGTCGGTGTTAGACACGCGTCCCTTACAGTGCTGAGAGATTACAGGGTCTGTTATCTCTATATCTACTGGTTCCGTGTTTCCTACCTGGACTAAAATTACATAGGTGCTCTTCGTTTTTTTTTGAGCACGTTTTTGTCTATAGCCGGCCAGCAGTCAAGCCTTATAAGCAAGGCTGTGCGGGGACCAGCACACACAGCAGGGTCCCTCTTCGCGTCTCTACTAGGAGCACCCCTACGCGATGGCATCCCGGACTGGACATCGACTTCCTCGGACGGTGGCGGGTGGGCTTTGAAGCTTGTCGGTGTTCGACAGCCGAGACTGTCCTCGTTTGGCGTCCGTCTCTCCACTAGGAGCACCTCGGCGGTACCACGTGAGTCGCCCAAGGCCTGGCGTGCAAGGTCAGCGGGGGGCTTATGGTTCGCAAACAGACCTTCACCACCGGGGATCGAACCAGGGACAAGTCCAGCCACTTTCTCCCAAGCAATATGGAGAGACGAATGCCGAACCGCTGCACCACCGCGGCCGCACGTGCTCTTTGTTCGTGTCTCTGCTTTGGCAGAACGGTTCCGACATCCTAATGCGCCCTATCCTCTTTACCTCAAACGTTGCGGTGTCTCCATACTTGGATGTTAAACTTGTACCAAGTATCTCAAGAAGTCAGGTCACTGAAGTAAGAGAGAGGTATTGTTTGAATAATTCGTGGTTCTCGTTTTAGCGCTCGCAAAGGAGCTTTGTCACCCGAAGCCATTGCAGCGGCCCAAAGAACACTGAACGAGTTGACCAACGTTTATCGAGACCGTATTCGAGGTCCGTCCGATAGCCGCATGGGAGCCAAACGAGTCAGTTGCATGTTCACACCTGTACAATGTTTGGTCTTGCGAAGACGTGCCGAATGAAAGGAAATTCTAACTGCGTGATATTTGTGACAAAAACGCATGATTTCCATGAAATTTCAGGCTTAAGACCCACGTAATATGTCTGTGACTCGGCCGGTATGCTTGCAGCTAACTGAAAAACATGTCCTTAACAGCTTTTGCTCGATTAGACAGCGGCAGTGCGCTCTTCAGCTTCAATAAAACCAATGGCACACCCCCTCGATGTTTTCATCTTGCTAACACTCACATTGACGTGGACAGACTATTTTTTTAAGTAGTCAATGAACCATTGGTCTGTTCCTATTTTCTGTGGTTTATAAATGGCAGTATTCAAAACAGCCAGAAAAATTTTCTTATCATTCGCTTGCATGCTCCTGCTCTCCAATCTAGTTTAATCGCGCATTGGTGCGCGAAAATTCCTTGCTATTTTTTCTGAAACGTGGTATACTAAGCTTACGAAAATACTACATACAATTTGTACAGGCTTACTTTTTAGAAAAACAGTTATTATAAGGCAGGACAAAAGCAGAGCAGCAATTAGCCCATAAAGTTCATTGCGACACAAAATAATTGGCGTGTCCTCAACCTAATAACATTGTCCTGGTGCTCTGCTTTAGAAGATGGTGCATGTGATCAAGACTACTTCGTCTTCTTTCGTGGCCGTGTGTAAGGGGCTGACCATTCGAAGAAATCTTTCGAAAGAAACGATGGCCGTTTTTATCGTAGACGTGACGAAAGCTAAAAACAATGACATTGATACTCACTTTAGACACACCTTAGGCAGCAAGAGTAATTTTGGAATGCTGAACATGTTATAAGGCCATATTCTGATAAGATGATAAGCTGATTCTTACTCGGATTTACTCCTTAATAAAAGCTCAGCAGGGCACGGTTCGATTTTTTTAGGTATGTACGTTTCCCTGTTTGTCGTTTTTCCATCAAAGGATTGGCCGGGTATGATTCGAGAATAGATTGGTTTAAAGTTGGTGGTTCTCTGAAAAAAGCACATTCCATGATAAGAAAATCTATTATATGGGATAATGTTTTGTTAAAAATAGATGTCGGGCTATGATACTAGCAGGCACGATTTTCCCTATCTCTTCCTGCTTGACTGTGTGTTTTCAAATAATAATAGTGCTTATGGAATGATATGAAACACGTCAATGGAATGCATCTAGATATTGGCTTCCTGAGCGTTGAGCCTTTATGAAATAGATGGCTAATCTTAAGCACATGCTATCGATTCAGCGATAGCTTGCTACAGGTTCTTAACTGGTGGAAAGTGATCGCCAGCCGCGGTGCATACCACTGGTGGAAAGTGATCGCCAGCCACGGTGCATACCACTGGTGGAAAGTGATCGCCAGCCACGGTGCATACCACCAGGGCTTATATGCCCATATGAAAGAGGGAAGTATCATCCTACCTGGTATTCCCAAGGTTTGTAGTCCTGGCCACTGACAGTGGTAGCTTGCATGGGGCCTTCCCTGAACCCCACACTAGTGACGGGTTTGTACGCTTTGGTTCGCTCGGCTAGTTTGGGTCCATATTCAGCCCTGTGCATAGTTTCATTTTCCATTCTCTCGCCGTCTCCTAAACTCAGTCGTTTCGGTTTGAATGCATTGGGTCTTTGGCCAAGTGGCTTTGGACTGTATATGCTTCGATTGGTAGTCTCGTTTGACACAGGAGCATCCTCTGGAGGTGCCAAACGTGACTGCTTTGGTCGGAAGGACGTGCTGCGTACCGACAGTTCTTTAGGATCGTAAACACTTCTATTGGTCGTTAGATTATCAAAGGCTTCTCCGTTCCATAACTTGCGACTGCTCGGTTTATAGGAATGGGTCTTCTCTACACTTTTCGGCGCGTATTCTATTCGATTGGTGGTGCCCAATTCAGGAGCCGATACTGTTGATGCTAGAATGCTTCGATGACTAGGCTTGAAGCTTGTTGCTTTTTCACCCCGTTTTGGCCCATACTCGGATCGATGAGTTGTGACTGTGGATGCGGATGAAGATGGGCGTGCATGATCATAGGGTACTTCGTCAGGTCTTTTAAAGTTTGTGGGTCGTTCGATATTCTTGTGCTGAGTATAATAAGTTCGATTGGTAGTATCACCAAAAAAGGGCAAATCGGAGTACTGATAAGCAATAGTATCCCCTGAATCATCCTGGTTCTTATTGGGGTCCCTGGTCGTTTGGTCCCTAAGGGACGCGTCGGAGTAATCCTGGACCACGCCGCCGCTTGATCTGGGCGGTTTATAGATCATTCTCGGCTGGGTAGTTATCTTGGTGTAGACAGACCGGTTAGTGGTGTCGCCATAAAAGGGAACGTCCGCGTGATAGTGGCTAGCATTGCTGACATTGCTGTTTTCTCGATTCGATAGTGAATCGTCCGGATTCAAACCGTCGTTGGTCTGAGTTTCGAGTTGGTCCTCGGCATCGACCTGATGTCCTGATGTAGGCTCGCTGTAATTTGTTTGGTCTGCGAATGGGAATTGAGCATCGCCGTATAAGGATCGTGCAGTAGGTTGACTGGGAGAGGGCTCTATCCGTTGGTAACTGGATCGATGTGTTGTATCTCCATAAAAGGGAACATTGGAGTATTGCTGACGATATAAATCAGCCGAACTCAACTGCGGGGTGAGGTTATTGGCGGTTAGGGAATTCGAGGTATGTTGAAGATAGGCGGCGTATGGGTCGTAGTCTTCGTAAAGATTTTGCTCAGTCATAGTCAGGCAGTGGGACAATCCCTGATTTCAAAAGGGGTCCTTTTTACTAATTTGTGCTAATCACAAACAGGTGCCAGCTAGTACTGGTGGACCAGGTCGAGTGAACGCTGGAGCTAACTAATGAGCGGTCGAGACCGTGAACTAGTGAATATTGGGTCAATACATGTTCAGCACGTCACCATGGTGTCACCCTGGTAGCAGTTTCTTCTGTGGAACAATGCCCAGGGATCAATAAAATTGCTTGAACGGGTTGACGAACTGCACAAAAAGAATCAGTATCTTCACCTGCTTAATAGCTTGCCGCGGGTATGTGTAGTGTCAGCTCCCACAATCATGACTCTTAACGTGACATCTCTTAACCCTAAGCTTTTCGCTTTTCGTTGCATTCGAACCGTTTCAGCCGGTGTTGCATATGCTTACTTCGCACTGACGTCTGGGCGACATTCTTGACTCACTTTTCTCTTCAATGCCACCGCCACTGTGACTTTGCTGGACCGAAGCGAGAACGCTATTCAAACAAACAATACATCACTCGCCAAGAACAAATTCGCGGCAACCGGCTTGGCTTGATTTGACTTCAAAACTAGATTGCCATATATGGAGTGTGTGCGCCATCGGGGTCGTGGGCGATGATTCGTCTCGTGCACACCCCCTCGCAATACATTTCTCGCTACGACGAGGCGGCTGGTATAAACAGAAAAATCGATTCAATGACGACGATGTGTGTAGCCGCAAAGAGTGTATTAGTCGCGGTTTAGCCCGGGCAGCGAACTTTTCATAGCTTCGAAAAAGCGTGGTATGCAGAAACTAACAGAAGAACGGAAGTTTTTCATTGTCGTGTCTTGCCTTGCCATCTGGCAGCTGCTTTCCAAAATTTACAACCCGTGTTCAAACGGATACGCGTTCTTTTGCTTCGTGTTTTGAGGCGTATTGCATTCGAAATTTTTGAGGAAATAGTATTGTTAGCTCTTCAAACCTACAATCCTTCTCCTGGTCCCAGATCAGTGACAGCTTTCCACGATCCCACCGCTGCAATCCTCCAAGTTTTTTGTGTGCCTTCATGGTTTTTTTAAGACAATGGAGGAAACGCAGCTGCACATTCAAAGCATTGGCCCACCTTCCACTACGGTCGTCGAACCAGCACCGCCGGTTCAATTGGCCCGTGGCACCAATGTTCAACGACTAGTGATGGCGCCCTTAGCTCAGAAAGAGAATAGTGGGAGTAAAGATGACGAAGTGGCATCTGCTTGCGATTCTGATACCGACACTGATATCGATGAGCACGAGCAATGCGATTGTATTACGGAGACGACAGTCGGTAAACAACAGCTTGTTCAAGGAGCGATCTAATAATGGATGCTTATTTCATATTTTTAGCTGAAATACCCTACGTGAGCATTTATGAAACAGAGAAGGAAATCAAGGAACGTGGATACTTTACTCAATCACCGCAAGCAGCCATTGTGCATGCCGAAAGGGATACCAACTCAATACACTTAATCGATCGATACATGTATGCCATGCTTCCTTATCACCTTATCAATGCATGTCTTGACTGATGTCTCGCACATCATTTTTCTTCTCGTTGTAGTTACACGATAGAAGTCAAACATGGGAAACATCAGTGGCTTGTCCTTAGACGATACAGCGACTTTCGCGACCTCAATAGCAAACTTCTGCTGTTTCGAGCTGGACAGAACATCGCTGAGCCGATGCACAGGTGAGACTTTATTCATATGTGATATGACAGGAGACGAAGAAATTGGTCTTGGCCTGTCAGATTAGGTAGAGCAAATGAGTGATGCTGTAATCGGCTTGTTCACTATAGGCTACAGGAAAGGCGTCAAGAAAGGCGAGAACAAAGGAGGTAAGAGAACTATTGAAATCAGCACCTGCTGGGTGTCACGAGTTTTTATTCAAAGTAGCTATTTGGTCCAATTATCTGCCATGCCTGCATGTACACACACTACAGGCTCTACCCTATGCCCCTACCTCCTCAATTCCCTAGTCAATCCTCTCCTAGGTTAAAAGCACAAACACTTCGATATGGGCACGGTGCCTTGACAGCAGAAGGAGCTGCTACTCCGTTGACTGAGGCTCAATCTGAACGGCCGAACACAGTCAAGGTTAAAAAGACCATTGTCTTACGACATGGCGAACAGAGTAAATCAGAAGAAAGGGGACACGAAGGTCATAATCACCGTCATCGCCATAGACAAAGACCTTGCAAGTTGCCACATTTTCCACTTTTGCCAGACACGGCTGTTTCGCAAGAAAAACTGGAACAGAGAAAGGTAAGACGGTGCGAGAAAGCGCCATTTGGTCAGTCCTAGACAACTAATCGTAAGTACAGAAGATGCTGGAGATCTGCGGTCTTTGACACACGGAGCTTGTCAATAAGTTACAAACGAGTAATCCCCCTCAGTCTGCTCCTCATAGTTCAAAATGGCTTCTCCCTTCAACAATTTCAGAACCTTTGTAGAGGCTGCGAATTTTTTTATACATAGGTAGGACCCATGCACACATATAACCTGTTTTCTTTGGGAGTATACACGCTCTCCACTTTGCCGCATAGGCGCAAAGAAAACAGATAGTAGTTTCAACAGAATCTGTGATCGCATGGACTTTGCCCTCCAGCGGTGTGTACCAATCTTCATTTTTCAGGAAGACCTTGGTCGTTACATAGCAGCTGTCCTCCACGTTCCTGCCTACCGAAACCACCATGAGACGGTAATCTGCTGCCATTCCATTGCAGTCGCGAACCTGATCTGGTCGGTTTCAGCTCGAATTCCTGGGCGTCAGTCGCCTGTCTTTTGTCTCCGGTTTGGGCAGTAAAGGCGAAGAAGGTTACATCAAGAAGAGACCCGGAGGTGCAACACAGTTTCACGGATGCAGGCTCTTTTGCATAACTCGGGTGGCGCCTTGGAGAAAGAGGTATTTTATCTTGTTTTTTATACCAAATTATTGAAGAGAACTGCCATTTAGATGGCTGGTCCTAAAAGACAGTTACTTGGTCTACTTGCGTCCGAAGGAGCAAGAAATCAGTGAAGTGCTCCTTTTCGAGAAAGGCCTTCAAGTCATGGCTGGCAAACTTCAGACAGGGAGCGCCAAGCAAATTGCCATATCGAATCTACATAGGTAAGCGTATTGATTAATTTTGCTTATATTTCCATGTACAGTAATGTGGGAGTTGCATGTGAAAGTGGAATATGTGACGCATGATCCTCGTCTATCCTGAATGCACTGGGTGAGGTGCATGCAATACATGAATAGTGCGCGGGAGGTAATACTAGTCCAACTCCTTGCTCGGCATCTAAACTCTGTACCGCCTGCTGTAGCAAAAAAATCAAGTTCATGGAACACTTGGCTGAGAGGAAAAACTGCCACATGCAAAAATGCATTGAACAGAAATCAAGCGGCCTAATAAGAGCACTTAGAATTCAAAGAGTGTGCTGTTCGCCTATGTATCTCTTTCAGGACACTAAAGATCAAATGTTCGCACGATTGGATCGCCGAAGAATGGCGACGTGCTTTGATCGCAGCAATAGAGTCAGTGGGGACAATTTGGTTAGAGCCGAATCGATTCGACTCCTCGTATCCGATCCGAGAGGACAGTTACGCGCAGTGGCTCGTTGATGGCCGTTCTTTCATGGAAGAAGCGGCTAATATGATAGAAATAGCGAAGGAAGATATTTTCATCACAGATTGGTGGCTCAGTCCAGAAATCTTCATGAAGAGACCGCCATCCGATACCAGCAGTTCGATTTGGCGATTGGATACGTTACTAAAGAGGAAAGCTGAACAGGGTGTCAAAGTGTTTGTACTTTTGTACAAAGAAGTATCATTGGCACTGTCGATCAATAGCTTGTATTCGAAAGTCAAGTTGCAATCGTTGCATCCAAATATCAAAGTAAGCAAGAGCGAAAAAATGTGAAAGTCTTCTGGCCATTTTGCTGTTTCAGGTACAACGTCATCGCGGTGCCATGAATTGGGCTCATCATGAGAAACTGATCGTTGTCGATCAAACTATCGCCTTCGTTGGTGGAATCGATCTATGCTATGGCAGATGGGATGATCATCAACACAGGTATTTTTTGACCTCTGCACTACCTTTGAGCTATCTTTTACCACAAGCAAACAATCTGAATGACTGACAATCGATAGAGCAGTCAGAAAAGTACCGAGTTGATATATTAGCGATATCCAGTCCGCCCTCTGCGTCCTATATTTTGCAACTTTTGGTCATCTTTGTTGGCTTAAAAGAAATCGATTTTCTTTCGCAGTAGGGATATAGGCTGCCAGAAAAGCCAGCGCATCTTTCGGTGGCCACTCCTAGCTTTGTCTGTTTAGATTGGCCGACACTGCTGGCGCAATCGTCGAACAGACGGTGCATTTGCACGAAGACATCCAATTGGCAGGCAAGTTATTGAGCGGACTAGCCATGTATGGCAAACAACAAGAAGAGGACAAACTCAAAGATGAAGGGATTCCCGTTATGAGTTCCCGTGCCAAGGACCGAAAAACCAGGCGGTCAAGCAAAAGTGAACAACCTCTGACCATTGTGGAAGAGAAACGAGAGCCGTCGCCAGAGGGCGACGGAACGAAGAATAGAAGGATGAGCAGGGTAGGATTTAGTCTGGTCTAGCTGAGAGTCATCATGAGCGATCGAGCGTTGTTAGGGCTTGGCATATCTGGCTGAGTGGAGAGTGAAAGCAAAGGCAAAACGGGCTCAACGCCAGTTGGAAGAGAAGATCAAAGAGGACTCAGACGAAGAAAGCGAAGAAGACATCACGTAAGTGTGCCAATTACATTCTCGTACAGTCAGGTCAGACTGTCCTGGGCCCCATATCGAAGACATTATGATCTTATTATCCACAGGTCCAGTCCAGTCTGAGCGACACGATGAGGACCCCCATTCTTCTCATTTCAGCCTTCCCCAAGAAACGCATATTGAACTGACCGGCAATGAAAAATGGTGGATTGGCAAAGATTATGTTAATTTTATCTTCAAAGATTTTATGGCTTTGGATAGTCCATTTACTGGTGAGGCAAGCTTGTCACGTGCTCACCTCTGTCCTCAAATTTTGATTTCTAGATTTTATTGAT
The DNA here is from genome assembly GCA_030248295.1 of Mesodorylaimus sp. YZB2_4. NCBI lineage: Eukaryota > Metazoa > Nematoda > Enoplea > Dorylaimida > Dorylaimidae > Mesodorylaimus > Mesodorylaimus sp. YZB2_4. Next base: position 20,636 of record JASANH010001609.1, read on the forward strand.
CGCACACGAATGCCTCGAATGCCATGGCACGATATAGGGTCGGTGGTTTATGGAAGTGCGGCTCGAGATGTCGCCAGACATTTTATTGAAAGATGGAATGCGTGCAAAGTAAGTGGGGCTGCACTCGATGCTGCCCTGATTGAGCCTTTGAATGAAGACCCATTGTCCATTTCTGATCCCCAAGCAAAATAAAAAATTATGAGATTTCAGGTAGAAAAGTACCACGACAACAAAAATTACCCCTTCTTGTTGCCAAAATCGTATGAAAATATTCAAATTCCGAAGCGATTGCGTAAAAAGGCCATTTCGTGCAAAGTGCAGATCATTCGCAGCGCTAGTTCCATTTCGACTGGACGGATGCAAACAGAAAGTAGCATTTATGAAGCTTATAAACAAACCATTGAGAAAGCTGAACATTATATCTACATCGAGGTGAGTGGGATTGTGCTAGACAGTGAAAGACGAGTACAGACCGCATGGGTGCTGTCCTCCAGCAGAGCAACCAAGTTGGCTCGGGATTTGTTTGTCAGGTCACGCTTTGCTGCCTAGAGTTCAATACAAATGCGAATCTGTTGGTAAGAAACGATGAACTGACAAAGTGCGGTGTTCCTAGTGTCCAGGCAATCATAACAGCTCATCCTCAACAACTGGTCATCATGATGATCGATATCATCGGATCCTGCTCCAGAAGAGGTTTTCACTTTGTGGAAACAAATTTGCTGCAAAGAACATGCTCTTGTTCGAAGAAGCAGGCAGAAACTCACCCGCCCATCCACCATCTCTCCTAGTTTTTAGAATGCGAAGAAGTATTCTCTAATGCTGACCATGAGATGCTTCTAGTAGAGGCGCGGAGGGAAGCCATTGCGTTCTCCCTCACGCAATCTTTCGAATGTGGAAATGTTGACTTACTGGACAGTGAGGCAAAAATAAGGTCGGACAAAATAAATAAACATAATTGTTGATGAAAATTCGGTCATCTTTTCAGAATCAATTCTTTGTGAGCCAAGTTGGTGAAAGAAAAACAGTTTTGAACGGAATTGCTCAAGCACTGTATGATCGGATTGTTCTTGCTCACAAGTAAGCTTCTAATTGTAAGTTTTTCTGCTTCTTTGAATGCAGCAGTTTTGCACCTTTCAGGAACAATGAACAGTTTCGGGTTTATGTGGTCATGCCTGTAAGTACCTACTCCTGTTTAGTCTCTCCTCTTCTTTCAGCCAGTTTCATGCTTTCAGCTCTTGCCTGGATTTGAAGTCGGAACAGCCTTGTTCACTGTGCTACACTGGACTTACCTCTCGATCAGTAAAGGACAGAACAGCCTATTGCAGAAGCTGGAAAGTGTTGGTAAGCATTATGAACAAATTTCAAATTCTTGGGACTGATACGTAATTGATCTTCAGTTGGTGATCCAAGTCGATATATCACATTTTGTTCCTTGAGAAAATACGACTCAATGGGCGATAGGCTGGTGAGTTGAAAGTTGCTGCTTTTGATACCTTTGTGAAACATTATGCTTGCCTAGGTCACGGAACTGATCTACATCCACAGCAAGCTTATGATCGTGGATGATCGATACGTCATAATCGGATCGGCCAACATAAATGACCGATCTCAACTGGGTGATCGGGACTCGGAAGTGGCCATTTACACAGAAGACACAGAATTCGAGCCATCAGTCATGGCAGGCAATCCTTATCAGGCCGGAAAATTTGCCGCGTCCCTTCGCCGACACCTGTTCAGAGAGCATTTGGGGTTGTTGGAAGAATGTCCTCTCTCTGGCCCCGACCAACATCCAACAACTGGGCATCATGATAAGATCGATATCAGCGATCCTGCTTCGGAAGAGTTTTTCACTTTGTGGAAACAAATTGCTGCAAAGAACACGCTCTTGTTTGAAGAAGTAGGCCAGAAGTCCCCCAAAGGCCCCCATCCTAGTTTTATTATTTTTCAGATTTTTGACTGCCTTCCGAACGATAACATCAGATCGCAAAGTCAACTAGCCGAATACAAGCCGGGCAATGCAGAGTGTGTCACTGATCGATGGCACGCCCAAGAACGTATCAAAGGCATACAAGGCTTCCTCGTCTCCTTGCCACTGAACTTTTTGATCGACAGCGACTTGACACCACCACTGACAACCAAAGAAGGTTGGGCTCCGTCCAGTATATTTATTTAGTGCCCTCGTTATCATCACTCAACGCCTACTTCAACTCGCTTTTTTCCCGCGTGATAAATGGCTAGGTCTGCAATATCTGTTTTAGCTGTTGTCTTCCATGGTGACTAGTTCTTAATGCTGATGCTTGCCTTGGGGATGTGTCATTACTTTATTCTGATGCTACCTTGGTGGGTGCGCAGTGTTTTAGTATGATTTATAGCTTCGAGCTATTTCAGTGCATTTTATGTTCAGGCAAGCGAACGGTCGTATGACTGTACTGTCTCGTGAACACGACATATCGCGGCTATAAAGACGCCATCCTTGGTCGTTTTACTCCCTTCGCTCTAGTCAATTTTGCTTCCCACGCGACATAAATTTGCTCGTTTATCTGGCCGTTTTAACATCCATGAAAATCAGAAAAGGACATAATTTTTCCCATTTTACAAGTAACCACGAAAAGCCAGCTACGCCTACTGTAATAGGTCGCAATTCAGGATTCGACAAATTTCATCAGGGAAAACGAAAAACTAGAACTAAAGCTGCAGTGAATAGTAAAATTGAAGGGATAATTTCATAATTTGGACGATTTGCGACGCTGAAAAACAAAAATCTCGATGTTTACTTGGAAAATGTGAAAGAATGTGGTGGGCGCAGGAATGGGGCTTTGCATGTTACCTACTTTTGAAGAACACTTCGATCAACTCCTTCATCTGCCTGACTAAAATAGCCATCACACGTAGTCGTAGGCTCGGATAGTTTGGCATTCGTAAATTGTCGCCAAGTTTCTTCCAAAGGTACCATGACGAAGGATAAGAGTATGTTGGATGTTGTCTTGAGTAGATCGAAAGCATCTTGTCCACATTCGCTCGCCACTCTGGGGCGGCTACAATTCATATAACATCTGACGATCCTGTTTTCGTAAAAATAAGGAAATAGTTAGCGCTAAAAATAGAAACGTACAAACTTCGTACTGGCAAGTATTGATAGGACTGGGCGTTTCGACATCGCCCGACGAAACAGATTCATCATTTGGCGAATCCGAGGATTTAGTGGTGGCGGTTTCGGATGTTACATCCGGATCTGGATTCACATCCAATGTTTGTCGTCGACGCCTTCTCCTACGGCTATCAGGCGGTGTGCTAGTTTCGTTTACGCCCAGTTCAGTCATCCACTGCTCTTGAGCAGAACCAAGATCAATGCCACAAATGCCACTGCACTCCTGTTCCATTTTTGGGCATTGTTCTCTGTAGCAGGGCATGTGTGATTTGAAATCTAAGATCAAATTGCTGCTCTGCAGAAAGGTGAGTTATAGTCTTAGGTGCTGTACCCTCCAGACGACGGATGCAAATGTAATCGAGGCCATTGATAAGGACTTTTTTAGTTGGCGTGTTCACGCAGGCACCGAGGCATACGTCAGCGATTTTGTACGAGCTGCAATCGAAAGCATATCAAATGGACCTTATGCTTGCTCAGACTGCCTGCCTGGCTCACGATCAGATTTAACCCTCTTACTTGCACATCTTGACAAGGGACTCCAGATCCAGTCTCTCGCACACGCTTCCTTCCAGATTCAGAGTTTCAGTCTCACTGATATCTCCCGCAACACCTCTACGCTGAAACGATTTAATGCACCCAAAAACGCATGCAGCGGATTCGATTCCTGTCTCTGGTCGATACCGGCTGTCGATATTTCCATCATGACACAAACTTGCTAAAAATATTTACTATTTGCAGGCAGGAAGGCGAGAGGTCAGACGCAGTCACTGTAGTACCTCCGAAAGTCAAAGCAAGCTCAAATAGAACTATAATGTTTTTCATGGTTTGAAAAACCAACCAGTTTCTTCTCAACTGACCTCGCGAGACGATATCTAACACAAGACTGATTTCTCCTTTGAACCATTATTTTTCAAGAACGGGGTTGGGAAAAACCAGAAATATGAACTTGCTTGAGGCCATACCAGTTTCGGTGAGCGCGCTTTGTACTGTACTGTACGTTACGGCAGCCTCCTGTCGTCCAGAATGATAAAATCAAAAGTATTGTGAAGAAAACTCTCTGTCAATGCAAAGGACACCCGTTATTCAAACCATTTTTACTTTAATCATAGCTGATTGCTGAACTCGTACTGAGTCTCGTGCTTTGACCAGTTTGAACTGATTACTGCCAGACTGAGATTCTGTCAAAAGTTTGAAATACTCACTTGTCAGTCCGCCATTACACCACCTGCGTTTGACTGAGGGTAGCTCCGCCAAAACTATTATTAACTGCATAAAAAATTGGAAAATCACCTTGTTTTGAAAGAAGACAGATAAAACACGGCAATCATTCTCATTTATCGTGAGAATGGGTACATGAGCGAACACGTCTCACGACCCCTCTCTAGTGCATTGCTCATGTGCCAACGCTTGCACTATAGTACAGGGCCAGCATGAACTGCACAGAAATAGACGAAAAGACGGACTACAAAACAGTACAAAAAATGCCCCTGTGAACAAGGAAGGAAAACACGAAACGAAAACAGGAGAGGCAGCCGTCTTCTACCTAAACAACTCGAACGTGCTGTATACTTTTCCTATTGGAAGTTTCATGTTTTAAGCTGGAGGAAATTTACAACAAACCAAGGAAGCAACATGGCGTTTTACCAGGAAGTCATGTAAGTGATAAGCATCCAAAAACCGCCCTGGGCTACAAATGGGCCTGATAAAAGTGAAGGTGCATGTTATTGAAATCCCGATCAGCCATCAGCTACTTGCTATGCAAAATTGAATTAAATACTGTAGATAGTATGGTGAAGGTAAGATTTGCTCATGAGGAATATATGCACTTGTATGTCATGCTGATTGTGCGTGAGAAGAGTCACGCAGTAAGTATTGCATCAATTACGTCTCCACTAATTACGGTCCAGCTAATTGAAGCAAATAGCAGACAATACGATAAAATACAAAATAATGACATGTATGGCTGCTAAACATGACATGACATGAGGTGCTATAATGATAGTCGTACTCATGACTGGCCGAATCATAGTGTACTTTGTCCCGGCGCAAAAAAGATCTGGCCGCCTGGAGAGACAAGACGCCTGTTAAAAAAACTGGTGATGACAGCTCCGACATCAATTTACCTGACACGTGACTGCCCAGGAGCTTAAACAGTATCCCCCCCCCCCCCCCCCCATTGGCCTGATACAATTGGCTTGAGTCAAAACACTTGTACATATAGTGTGTGCTGCACTTGCCGTTGCCACATGCTTCTGCTACCGTATTTTAGTCTCCATCGTTCTATTGTACTGGGTGACAGCAACATTATTCTGTCTGAGATACTTAACGATTATCAGAAATTTGGCCAACCGGGCCGAATGATCGTGGGCCCGGAATTGGGGAGCGACCAAAGTCGACTGTGAATGCTAATTAGTTCACACAGCAGTAGCAGACATATGGACAATTTTTGTGATCTCACTATCAGGGGTGCATCTCTGTTCACCTGCTTACTACCTGGCACGAGGCGAAGAGACAGAAATTTTGGTCTTCCTCGTTCATGGCGCTGGTCCAAGTGCATATCAGCGGCAGGTGCGCCAGTCTGTGCGTCGGTTCTTCTTACGATTACCTGCCATTGAAGAGGAAAATCTTTTCCCTGAACGAACAAGCCCTATTTTTACAGTACCCCATGCGGTTCTGTAATTGATTCGAATGTGTCCTGTTTCAATAGGGAAAATACAATGTGTAATTATCGCATCATATAAGCAACATTGAGAAGCATTTCAAGCCGACAAAATTTGGCTTTTCTTCAAGCATTAATCACTTGCACTCTACCAGATTTCCATTGAAACAACGCCAAAAATTCTTCACGAAACACGCTGTGAAAAATCAGATAGTAATAGAATCGACCACCGTGATCTAATTCGCCCGTGAAAACTTGAGCAGTTTCGAATGCTATCCGTCTTCTCATTCGCCACAGGTCACTCATTGCCACTTTGTACGGCATCCAATGCACGGCTAGTATGCCAACAAGGGGATATGGCTGATCGACCATTTTGAAGGCTACCCAAGCCGCTTGATCGATCAAACCTACGATTGATACGATCAGCTGTAAATAACAAGCCATTTTGATTTTCTTCCAATTCTGTTTGGCATCTGTCGTCATCATGGTGGCTTTCTTTTGGCGTGCGATTATGCCCCAAACTATTACAACGCACATGATCAAAATCGCTACGGCTAATCCAAGCTTGATCATATAAATAGCATCGCCCACAGCAGCATAACTCGCACTGGTTCCAAACTTGGTTTTGTCTCCAGCATATGCACCTGTGTCCAATTGCAATATTCTCACAGATGCGATGCTTATCAGATGCAAACAGCCGACAAGTGCGGATATGGCTATGGTAATAGCGACCACAGGGACTCGGTCGACCAAAGGGAATTTGGTCGGAAACCACACAGCTACAACTCGCTCTGCCGACACAAAAGCTGTCATGCACAAGACAAATAACTTGGCCGAATCGCCGAACATCCAACCGCCCCACAATTGATCAACCCAAACAGTCATACTGTAACCGCCAGGAAATTTTACTGAGCGTATAATCCCATATTGGAGCATTATAGCCATGAGAAATAATTCGACTGTGGCGATAGTCTTATGATAAATGAAACTGGCACCCTCAAATGACGATCCCTTTGCGAAGGTCAAGTAAGTGAAGATAGCATTGATGAATCCCAATGCGCCAGTCACCGCCATACTGATTCCTACAGTCGAATCGATGGCTGTGTTATACTGATCAAATGCAGTGTAATGTACACAATAATTACCCAGTTGGTCCTGTGTAAACACAGTCACGTTAACGAATTCCGAAAAGCCAAACTTTTCCAGACACCCTATTTCAGACATAGTGCACTAAGTCGACCGCAAGGACAGGAGAAAACTAGGATTGCCAGACGCTCAGGAATTTATAGCCACACATTTGCCAACGTAGTCCACGTAAGTGCCGGAAGTACGAGCCGTAGCTTATGAACAATTCTTTGATTCAAAATGCCTCAAACAGGGAACAAAGAACCTCTCACCCGACAAGGATAGGCGTAGATGGTAAAGGGGATCATGTTTGTCACAGATAATTATATGAAGATAGCTCACAACATCTAACGCTATTTGCTGGGACAAAGCTTATGTATGCATGAAAGAAAAAGACAAAGTAATCATGCTGACTATGCTTAGAAGGATCGGGGCAGGTGAGAAGGCCACTCTTTAGGGGCAATACTTTCGTGTCTCCAAGCTTTGCTTGAGAGCTTCTTTCTATTAGGGTGCAGGGTCACCTGAAGCGCACGCCTCGCATCTAAAAACGGTTAGATTTTTCTTAAGCCACGCGTTTGTTCGCATTTTTAAATCATTTCTCAGTTTGGAGGATTTATAGCAGATCACAAAACCAGTACAAAGAAATTTACGGACGTAAATAGCAATGATAAGCTTCTGCGCATGTCTCTGTTTAGATTCTTGTCACTGCTGCCCATTCTACGAGTCCGGCTCATGAGCTTGCTCTCTTCTCCATCTCGTGGCCTGGCCGCAGCATCCGAGACACGTCAAAAGATCGCGGGAAAAAGGTCGCAACAAAAGATCGAATGCATAAATTGATAGCAAGTTAGACCGCTGCATTGAAAACGCCTCGAAAAGTGCCCTCGAAAAAAACGACTGGTTGTGCCTCTGCTGGCAACGATTCGGCTAATTGTTCGAAGGAAGCCGCAACCTCAGGAATCGGTAACATTCTCAATTGCAATCCAAAATCCGGGTCGTTTTCACAGCAAGCCAGCGGCTTGGATTCCATGCCAAATGTTTCGCGAAAAAATGAAATAATACATCCACGCCGCTCCGTCTGAGGAAATTCAGAAGCGAGAGCATTTGATCGCCGCTTGCTCGACATTGGTCATAACGGAAGCTGGATTCAGATTTGCATTTATCTCCTTCAACTCGTCCAATAACTTGGTGTACAGTACGTACGAACTTGGTCTTGTTTTGCAAGACAGCAAGGACTGATGGGACGACATTGTTGCAATGAACTCCTTCAAGGGTGCACGAATGTTCGAAAAGCAGTGGTCCTGTCTTGAAAGTACCATATCAATGAGGGTTGTGAGACAGGTTACAAATTCCTGCCCGTAGAAAAAATCAAAATCCGATTTGGGGCTTCACCGCTGTCACCCAATTAAAACTGCTTGCCACCTTCTCTTCGTTGAAATTCCAGAGAAATGATAAAGTCTTCCAGCGATCGAGGATTTGGAAACACACCGCTAAGAACTCCCCGTGTGTTTAGTTTAGCTGCGATCTCTCGATGTGGAATCGGCAGCATCTACATTTCACCCATTGGGTGCAGCTATACTGGTAGTCGAGTGTAAATCATTTCGTGGATAATTTGTGTAGAGGCTCGACTGGCAATCGATACTCTGCCAGTGGCAGAGTATAGATTGCCAGTCGGAAAGCGGATTGACCGACATTCGAGTTATGGACGAGCCAAGGGTATCTGGGAATGCTGCTTATCAGCCAGCAGACATTGTTGCACTTGAGGTTTTTAGCACGCACATGGAACCAGATCCATGGACTCGAGGTAAGTCAGGGCCACGAGGATCATGGGTGCATATATCGATGGATCCCCTGAACCCAAGTAGCAGCATACACAGTTACAACACAGTACACACTGCACGTTCATTACACCAAAGCCAGCGAAAGGCACATTGAAAGAACACATCTCAGACAACACTAAAATATTTGTATTTCTTTGATTGGACATGTGTCTTGGTTGGATTCAATTGTGCCGAAGCACTCTTGAACGTAGCCCAGATCAAAGAGGACAGCAAAGCCAGTGCACTTAAAGCGCACAATCCGACGCCGACAAGATGCAAGTAATGCACCAGCTTCTTCCTGTCGAAGAGCACGCAGTCGCTGGAGCCAGCGCTGCAACTTTCAGACGATTGTAAGCACGAGTTATTCATAACCCAGGCGAACAGGTACGAGCTGGGAGCGGCTGAAACAGTTATACAAGAAGGTGAATCAAAATAAAGAGGTAGAATCCATAGATCAGACATGCCATACCTATGAGTCGCATGCAGAACAACGCTACGGCAAATGCTACAGTTCGGAGGTGGAAATCGACCGACCTGCATAGGCAAGAATAATCCAATGGCAATCCAATTTTTGAAACATGCTTACCTCAGCAACAGCTGCTGCCGTGCATTTTCTCGCAGATAAGCAGCTAAGGCCAGCCAGCTAAGACCGATCAAAAACGCGTTTAAACGGTACGGTGAACACGGATCGCAAATACCGCTTGTGACTGTTCCGTTGCGAGGCACGCAATCGCAACCTATCGATGGCGCTACGCCCATTTTCTGTAGATTGCAGTAATAAGATTAATATTTTTCAAACTTTAAGTCGAAAAACTTTACTTACTTTCTCGATGCGATTAATGCATCCAGCATAGCAGCTTGAGTAGTAGGTCATGTCATCGAATCCACTCATCTTCTTGCCACGGAAGCAAATCGGATGATAATGGCTCGGCGAACAGTAGCAGTTGAGATTGCACTCGTTGACCAGACTGATTTGGCCGAGGTCGAAAGAAGACAAATGCGTGTCATTTTGGTAGTAGGAGTTCAAGCCAGCAATTTTTGGCATATGGCCGCAATGAACGATGAACACGTTGACGAAGATTAGCGAAGCAACGGCACTGACCACGCACAAGCGCAAATTGCCGACAGTTCCGAGATAGAGTCTTCGTTGCAGCACTGTGCCGATGCAAAGTCCTAACAGTGCGGCCATGACGGCACCGAAACCTGCAAATAAACTGTGGTACAAGGATCGAGCACGGAGGGCAATAAAAAACTTACCAACATAGATGCTGGCATAAGTGGCTGTGACCTCGAAGGCCACTTCCACATGCTTGGTCATGAAAGCAAGGAACCCAGTCGTCATGAAAACACGAGAACACCAATCAACGACAATGCCCAGGAAGATGGGATTGGTGAACAGCGCCTGCAAAAAACAGCCATTGCGATAAATGCTTGACATTCATAATTTTGATTGCTCACCCTCATCTTTGCTTTCATCCGATCACTCCTTCCGATAACACGTTCTTCGAGGTCGAAGACCATGAAATCGTGCGCTTCTTGGATTCGAGCGGCAATAGCTCCGTAAAGCTTTTTGGGGTAGGGAAGGATACATAGAGCCCCGAACCATGACAGAGCGACACCAACGCACATGGAGATCCACCACTGACCGTGCCCGTCGTGATGTTCTTCGTAGTGGCTAAAGCAAGAAGCAAAACAGTGGAAGTACAATAGAAACGATGAGCAACGAAGTCCAAAAGGACTTACTAGTAGCTGTGTTTCTTAAACAAGTGGCGTTTCTCCTCGTGGCTGTGCACCATCATTGTCCCGCTGGTGATGATGAAACTGAGTACTGGACCAACCAATTGGCACGCAGCCAAAATAGCAGTGTACACGGCCGATTGTCGATACGAGACATTTTCGTCCAGGTAGGTAACCCCGAGCACGGTCACTGGCACCATGCCGATGCCGACGAGAAACTCGCCAATGGAGAAGAAGATTTGATGGAGAACTAAAGGTCCGTGGCAATGGTGATCGTGAACATCGGACACTTTGGAACAGTGATCCCCGTCCAGACCGTAGTCCCTTTCCGAACCATCGCCAAAGACATGTGGTAGAATCAGGACTACTCCGCCAAGTCCCACTAACACACCACCAAACCCGATCCATCTGGCCCGATGAATGCCTAAATTAGGCCACTCAAAAACTGGTACGACGACCGACCACATGCTTATGGCTTACCGCGTCCACCGAAGTAAATTACAGGCAAAAGCATGAGTAAGGCGCCAACTTCGTACATGCATCGAATGGAGGCCACATCGGAGGATGACATGTGAAAGCGCCGTTGCAATTGACTAGATGCGGCTGGGATGACACCGTGGTGAATGTAGGCCACTGCAGTCGTCAATATGCACAAGAGAATCAGCAGAGCGACTGGCTCTCGGCTAAAGAATTGCAAGCAGGGTGGAGCGAATCTGAAAATCCCATATCAAATACGATGAACCCAAGAAATAAATCCATTAGTCCTACCCCTTGAATCCATATCTGCAGCAACTTTCGTCGTCGCGTTCGAGTACAGCGATAGAAAACTCAGCAGTGTAAGCAGCATCGTCGTCATTGTCCTCGATGGTATCGCCAGGCTTCAGATCACTTTGCGACGATCCATCTTTGCTCGTTGGCTCGGACATTCTTCCGGCACGCGCACACCAGACACCAGACAAGAAATGACGCTCACAGAAAGGTCTTGGCTTCACGGTGAGCTGTACACTGCTTCATGTGCAAAGCCCGTTCGAGTATCTGTTTTGGGATGCAGCAAACGCTTGAACCCTAACTCGGGTGATCAGGGACACCACCACCTTTGCGATCATCACTACAACCAGGGAACTCACAGTTAGTCCTTGGCTAGGCCCAGAAAAGAGATAAGGCAGGCATTTTTGCAGTCGGAATCAGAAACAGGTGGCATTCCCAAGATGCCTCATTATCTCGTGGCCGTGCCCGCTGGGTCAGACAAGGCTAGGTGTGGAACTTGTTGTTATGGCATCGACTTTTGATAGGTAACGCGTAATAAGATCTCCAGGAGGACTGCGGTACACTCATCTGGGTTGATGCTCCACGGGTGAGCGCTATGGTCGTAGCCCATTCTGTAGCATACCCTAAATGCTAACCCAGTGCAGTAATGTAGGCTCTAAGATTTCGAGCTGGTTCAGCATATACGTTTCTTCACAAAAGTACCTACAATACCATCGAGGCCTGTGTTGGCTTTAATGCTTTTCAATTTGTGGGCATTTTTTTGAGTGACATTTTTGTTGTTTTCAATTCAATAAGCAATTTTGTTGGGTGACAAGTGATACAGACGGACAATACGGTGCGCAAAATGTTTATTGTTCATCGATGGTTTCGAGCTAGATACTCATATTTGCCAAACGGCTTTACCCCGGGGGAGTGAAATGAGGGATATACAGTAGCTGACAAAAGTAGAACAACTTAGGAGGCAGCTGCAAGCCTGAATGATCTTAAGAGTAACAGTAAAATGGACAAAAGTCTTTTGTGAACCTCTGAATAGAGTGAACCAGTTGAAGTGAGAGACCACTTCAACTGGTCCGATAGCATTCTTACATTACATATCGCATCTGTCCCTGCTCACATCATCCAAAACAAAAACTCAAAAATAATTCTGGCGTGACAGAAGTAGAGTAAATTTTTAAAAAGCTCTAAATGAAGCTCGATAGTGATTGATAGAGAACAAATTGAAAAGCATTGTGGCCACTAGTATGTGAGACTAGTATCTTTTGCTTGACCTTCGGTTTTGATCATGTAGTTGCCTCTGGACCTATCTCAGGGAATCCATCAATCCAGTAATTCTGCCTAAAACTTTTTGCTTGCCTGCCATATGGCGGGTGATTTTGAGCGCAACTTGGTGCCTAACGACGATGGATATCTTCCAACATGCTCCTAATCGGATTCAAGTTAGGACTTCAAAGATGTCCGATCTGGGGCCCACGAATAGGTGCAAGTGGGGTTTATAGTAGTCTGAAATGTGGCCTCTATACAGTTTTTCGATCCTCACTTTTAGAGCTCTCGCTGTGAGAGATAATTCTAATTCCCATGGAGCAATCAGAACGACGCCGGTTTCTTGTACGTTCACAATTGTCTTATAGAATTCACTTTGATACAGTATGCCATTCAACAAAAATGCATTATTACAGCAGCAGTGCATACCTTACACAGATGTGCTGACAAATATACATCAAATCGACAAGACCTCTACCCCGCCACTGGTCTACAGGTAGCAACTTCTATCGTTTGTACCAGTAGCGTATCCTCTCCAGTCTTCTAGTTTTCACACCCTAGCCTGAACGACTGAAGGATTGATAACTATTACGACTCCTATCATCTTCGTCCTCGCCCGTTTCTTCCAACAAGGAGGCCAGTTCGGGATGTCGTCCGTTGGCATCCTTTCCGTGATGCGGTGCCAATCCGAAACTCATACTGGCGCTGGCCTTACGCTTTCGGAATTCTTTCACAATCTCGGCGATGGTTTTGTTTTTGGTTTCTGGCAAAAACATGGCCATACCCACAATCGACATGGATAAGACGACAATGAATGGAAGAAAACTGAACTCGACACCAACAGCGCGTTGAAACGGGTAATAGCCCATGGAAACGACGAGGGCCCAGAACCATGCCACGAATGTCCTGAAATACAATAACCTAGCACATATTTTGCCTGACTAAGGTATCGCACGACAAACTATTCTGTGTCTGGCCTTGGCAGGATAGCCCAGAAGCAACAGGAAGAACCTTAACTTACCCAACAGCCACACCAAACGACCTGTATTCTTGCTCGTATAATTCCGTAGTGATGATCCAGGGGACTGATGACCCCACTCCGTACACGCACATATAAGCAACCAAAGCACCGATGCTTCCATACGAGGCCCAGTAGAGGTCGTATCTGCTACGCAAAGTGATGAAAATAGTCAAAATGATCAAGAATGCGAGACAGCTGGATAATTGAAAGAGAGATAATTTACGACGACCAAGCTTCTCAATGAAATATGGAGACGGTAATGTGAAGACGAAGTAGCAAATGCCGATGGCCAATGTACTGATCTCGGCTACTTGTTGCGACAGTTCTGCCTGAAATAGAACAGGCATTCTTAGGTGGTCATACTGTTGTGGTAGCCTTTCCAGGCGAGCAGGACAAGTATACAGAAGGATGATAAAGCTTGATCTGCCTGGCCTCGTCTGGCCATGGTTTTTAAAATGTCTTAAAAAGCCGACGCGACAGGGTCATGCCGTTCCAGTGAATCTAGACAAGACAGTCAAAACTGGTTGGCTTGTTTTGCATTATCTACAGTTCAGTGCGGTGTGGTGCTGTAGATACTGAAGGTGAATGATAAACGAGGTGTCAACAACATCGATCAGGTGCCTCAGAGCGTGATACGCAATACAGACTAGTCAAACAGGCTGTCCCAATGGCCTAAAATGGTGCTTGTCTTACTGTAGGTGCATGTATATGTCTCCACTGTTTTGTCTTGTGGGCGATGAGTGAAATATGAATAAATGAAATTAAGGATTTGGTACCTACAGGTATCATAAAACCAGTTGAGGCAGGAGGCGGAGGCGGGCTTTATAAGGCTGTAATACGTCTCGGCTCGCATTACTGGAAGGAGTGATTGGTGGAGCTTTCACACCATTCAAAAAAACCAAAGTCAGCCAGCAAAGTCTTCCGACTGGGCACGGCTCCGTGCGGGGCTTCGTCATTCCGTCATTGTTCAAACGTCTCACTAATTGTAAGAGCCGAGCATTGGGGGCCAGAGGTATAATTTGCCTACTTGCCTAATTTCTGCAGAGATCTATCCCACCTGTACCATTTTCAAGCAGTCCTACCTTAGATAAAATGACCTTACCTGCACAAAAATGTTTGTCGAATATGAAAATACGGCAGCACAACCCGTGAATTGTTGAGCGGTCATCACGACGATGGAAATCATCAGCGGGGTTCTCAATTCTCGTTTGTGAAAGAAGTCGCTCCAGTGATTATTATCTGACGGACTCGATTGGACAGCCGCTTCCACGATCAAGCCATCGAACATGGAATGATACTGGTCCTCGGACACTGTATAGAACTTGACAGCCTTCTTGGCACCTTCTCGATTGTGCTTGGTCATCAATAAATATCTGGGACTCTCTTCCGTAAATGGCAATACCAAAAGTAGCGCTGCTGCCGGAATGGCGGGGAAAGCGAATGCCAATGGCCACAACGATTCCGAACCAAGTACCTGCGGCAACGTGATCAAGAGTGCGAACCAATCAGCAAATGCAACCACGATCTGATGCGCTGTCCCCGCTGCTCCACGTCTTTCGACTGGTGCTATCTCGGTCAGGAACAAAGGTACCATACCAGTGGCTACTCCGTTACTGAAGCCTAACAATAGCCGTCCAATAATAAACATTTCGGGAGACCCGACGGCTTTACAAGACGCTTCCAAGCCTCCTCCAACCAACGTGACAAATCCATTAATGATCAGAGATCGTTTACGACCACAATTCTCGGCCAACACACGAGTCAACAGACTGCCGATAATGGCACCGATACAAGCACATCCAACAGTGAACGACCAAAGGAATGTGAGAGTCGCTTGGCTAACAGGACTGCCATACCTCGTCGCATAGGTCTCATTCATCCATCCTTCCACTATTCGTTGGGGAGTGTTGATCGCGCCAAAGCTATAGAATTGGAACGAAGCACCAGCCGTCACTACGGCGATTGTAATGATCAGTCTCCAATTGTACATTGCTGCGGAATTATGCCCACCAAAACCAGTCCTGTGGCCAGTTAGCTGAAACAGTGAATGCTGCACAGGAGGCACACCGTGCCGACTGAAATGAAAAGGTACTCCTTTGCACAAGAACCACAGAAAGACAGATACCCACAGCCATAGAGGGGAAAGGAAGTTAGGTACAGATAAAGGCAATAAGAGAGGGCCTAATTATTCCCAAACAGGAAGTAAGACCATAGAGGACACCCATTGTATTCAAGGGGCCGTCTTACTTCGTCTCTCAATGATGTACCTTGAACCGATTAGAAATGTACGGCGTCTGGGCCGGGGCGTGCCTAACTGCAGACACAGGCACACGCATACAGTCGCACTAGAGCCCGCTTTTGTTTCTGTTGACATTGGATAGGCTTACGCATATGCGACAGATAGGGACCCTTATCGTAAAGCATTTTGTGGGATCATCGTCACGGATAGGATGAGCAGTAGAGTGTCTGCAGATCATTATTTGAAAAATGGATAATGATGCTTGAGGCAACGTTCAATGAGGCAAATAGCAAACAACGGAATCAAACAAAACTAAAGTTTGTGCTATAGGGTAAAAGTACAGTATTATAAAGGGGTTTCTATGGGCGGAAACATGTCAAGCATGACCAGAGATAGCGCTGCTTGATATGGCGGGGCCATGGATTTAAAGGGCCCCAGCCCCGAGGATGGAAGTAGGGGGAAGGCTAAAATGCTGGCCTGTATGTCCCTCTACGAAATCATTTTTATTAGGCACCAATACGGCCGAGACTGATAGTGATTTTGCTAGTGATAGCAATAAAAATGATAAGGAGGGGCAGAACTGAGGTACTGAGGTGGTTTCGCACTCCTGACGCATCCGGGTGCGACAATATGGTAGGGTGACAATAGATCTATGGTATGCGGATATCTAGTTTTCTCTCACGCGCTCTGCCTGCCACTGTCGTGAGGGCGTGGTGTGTTGCTTTTGGGAGTAGACTGAAACAGACGCCCCAAAACTTTGTTCCCGTTGTCTACTGTCGCTCCAGTGGTTAGTCAAGCAAAAGCGGAAGTCGTCTTCACTGCGAAGAAATCAACAACACTTATATTTAAAATAAAGGGGAATCAAGTGAGGGCTATAGGATTTTAAAGGGGTCTGACCGGAGGGTTACAAGTAGAGGGGAGTACAAGTTATACCTTCACGTATGTACGTACCGGTATTAACTAGTTTGAGCAATAGCAGCTGCAGTGGCAGCAAACACTCTGCACACTCTTGCACCCCACAAAATTTTGCAGATATGTGATGATTTGTTTTGTTAGCAGCGCCTGATAGCGGCAAGCGTGCATACAGGATTTCTGGTACATGCAGCCCAATCTCGGCTGACAAGCGGCATGTGAAAACGTGACTGTTTCGGTTGAACATATAAGACAGTAAACAGTAGAGTTATTTGGAGATGTCGAATACTTTTTTGACCGACTGAACCGCCGTCTGCACTTTTTTACTGATCGCGAGGGCCGAAAGGGGGTATGAGGGTAATTTGTCTACCTCCGTGTCAGGTCTTCACTCCTTGTGTGCAGGAATGGTCTGTGATTATCACAACTCATACTGTGCAATTTTTCAAAAAGACTCACCGTTGATATAAGTAGATTAGAACCTGTTTTAGTCGTCTGCTAGAGTGCGGTAACCTTCGATGGTGTAAGGGTTGACAAGGCTTGACCAACGCTACGGTAGTGTAAAGATTGCTTCTGTATTCGGGTTGTGTGTCTGTGGTCTGCGCCTTTGGTCGCCAGGCAGTTGTCTCGTGAACATGGACAGTGAAGATATCGTTCTGAATTTAGCGTCTACGACAGGAAGCGAGAAACAATGTGAGGATTTCGGCAGGTTCAAATGTAAGTTCTGATACATACGTCTTTCCTGTGCTGTGGGTTCTGAAACACCCTACTTATGTGCAACATATATACCGTACTGGCACACATCAGGAGTGTGTGCTGGTCTACCCACACTCGGTACTGTGAACTTTCATGTTACAGTACGGGGTTCTGCGGGTTCGATTTCTAGCGAAGTCCTACAGTCCTCTTCGATAGAGCTGTGCGTTTCAAATTTGTCCAATTAGCTGACTGATGACAAATAGGTACTTCCGACTGGCCGTGAGTGAATTGACGAACGAGGGTAATGTGCCTGTCGCGTCAGGCACGCAATTAGGCCTTAATTCCCAAAAAAGGGCTTTCAATAAAAGTGCATATTTTTCGCTTCTAGCAAAAAAGAAACTTCTCCAGAAACCGGGACTTCGCGTCGCCAAGGCAAAGAAGCTGAAACTCCCTGCTAGACCAGTTGAATCTCCAGCGAAACTAAAACTTTCTGCAAATGTGACACGCAAAATTCCAGCAGAAACTAAACAGAAGCTTGTTCGAAAACAAAAGCCAGTCAAAATCGTTGGGGATCATCCGAAGCCATCATCTTCAAGAGCAGATGCCGTAATTAAACCGCCAAAAAGCGTACGTATCGGAGATGCGGCAACCAAGTCCAATGGAACAAGTACCGATATTGATAAGGAGCGTGCAGAAAATCGAAAGTTCAAGACTGGCTCAGGCATATCAAGCTCAAGTGGAAAAGTCAAAAAGGTGAAACTGGGACCCGAGAAAACGAACAAGATTGAAAAAGGAGTATCAAAAGAGAAGAGAACGTTGCTTGAGTCGAAGAAATCAGCAAAAGACGAAGTGTTCACTGGGGACTCATTCTCGTCGATTCCTGAGCTGAATCGGAAGCTGGTTAGTTTCTGTAGTTTAATTTTTTCGAACTCCTTTTCCGAATGATAAAAGTGTGTCAACTTATTTTTCAGGTGGATCGATTGGAACGAGACGACGGATTCGGTTTCGCTCGCATGACCGCTGTGCAGAAGTTGACTATTCCGAAATTATTATCTGGAAGCGATTGTTTTGTAAAATCTCAAACAGGATCCGGTTTGTAGAGAGAGATTGTAGAGAAATTTTTCGTACCTTAGTTAGTCATCGTTTTCAGGAAAAACGTTAGCTTACGCCGTGCCGTGTGTGCAAAAGCTGAGCGAAATGGAACCTCGAATAAAGCGACGAGATGGCCCTTATGCTATTGTGCTTACACCAACAAGAGAAGTAAGCTGCGTCATTTTTATCACGACACGAGATAAACCTAGTGTCTTGCTAAGTTCATCTCAGGGTTAGTGTTGATGTTTTGCCTCATCTCGAAACGCATTTGAGCGCGATCAAGGGTGAAGGGTCGTGGGGATTCAGCGGAGATCTTGCCTTCATCAGTGATTGCAATATGAGCTCGTGGCCTTGGCGCCTGCCGCTCTCTTTGGATGAGCGCTTACAAGGGAGCGTCGTGAGGTGGCAATGCGGACTTTCTATTAGGGGATGATCGCAAAATGTTCCTTGGTTGATTAGAGCGATTAAACCTTGCGTGCTAACACACAGGTGTCTTTCATCTGTTAAACGAACAAGTGCCGACTATCTGTCGTCATGGAGGTCCGCCTAATATTCAGTTCTTATGTTATACGGTCGCCGCCACCTGGCCAGTAGTCGCCAAGATTTTCCAAGAATGTGCTCTCCGGTACCAAAATACGTTTTGCGAGCATTCGCAGTTCAAGTCCGGACTGCCACCTCACGACGTTCGCTGTTAGCTGTGAGTGTTCGACTTGGGGCTCGGGAAAACTACTTCATGTAGTCCCCATCCTCCACCCTCGAGTGCACATACTGCGTTTGGGATGTGGTAAAACATGAGCACAGCCATATGTCTATGAGCAGAGGCTTAGCTACATGTCATGTCATCTCATACTTTATACAGTTGGCGATTCAAACATACGAAGTATTTGAGAAACTATTGAAAGCCTTTATATGGATTGTCCCTGGCTACATCGCTGGAGGCGAGAAACGAAAATCAGAGAAAGCCAGGTACAGTATTTCATACTTTGAAATATGCCGTGTTTTTTGAACAGTCTCTTCCATTTTAGGCTGCGTAAGGGCATTAATATTCTTGTTTGCACACCTGGACGGCTGACCGATCACCTAAGACAGACGTCATGCTTGTCACTGGAACGAGTACGATGGATGATATACGATGAAGCTGACAGGTTGGTTTCATTAGTTCTTGAGGAGCAAAGGACACCGTGCTTACTCAAAACTCCCTCGAATGTGCCCCCCCCCCCGCTCTAGACGGAAATCAATATTTTATGTGCCCAGGACAGACTTTTGAGTGAATATGGTAGATAGATCTGCGTCGAGGGCGTGAGAGAAAATGTGCTTTATTTCAGGCTTCTTGACGGTGGCTTCGAACAGGACATACGATCGGTTATTGAGCGGTTACGCCAATCGAGTCAACCTACTTGCCAGTCTGTGTTGCTGTCAGCAACGCTCAACAAAAGTAAGGAACTTGGCTTATCCGGGCCTTTTTTCAAAGCTTACAGTATTTAAATTTAGGCGTGTCGCAGCTAGCTGATCTGGCTTTGACGGATCCTGTCTTTTTGTCACCAACGGCGAGAGATCATGGAACGGAAGTTGCATCAAAACGGTTTGAGGTTGATGAAGAGTTCGTTCTTCCTTCCTCGCTCAAGCAATCGTACGTTGTCACACCTGCTAAACAACGATTGCTGACTTTGATCGCATTGGTCTTCTCAAAATTCAAGGTACTGAGATAACTATTAGCTTGCTAAGTTCTAAAAACGTTTCTCTTTTTAGGTGGCTGACAAGGATCCTTGCAAGAAAATGTTGGTTTTCCTTGCCACGCAAGACGCTGTCGATTTTCATTATTACTTGCTGGACCATATCATCAACGGTCGAGCCAACAACCGTGACGAAGAAGTTGATCGAAGACGGAAGAAACATCGATTTGACAGCCAATCGGAGGACGAGGATGGACTCAGTTTCAGTGTCGAGATGTATCGATTGCATGGAAATATGTCTCAGCAGGTACTTTTTCGGATATGCCGTGGTTAGGAGAGTACGGCACTATAATCTCTTTGTTTCAGGAGCGCACGGCAGTTTACAAGGAATTCTCTGCTTCGAGCAAGGCGTTGCTTTTAGCCACGGTAAGGACAGCTAGCACGCTGCAATGCAGTCTTTGGTTGGGTGTGCACACTTAAGGCCGAAAAATTTAAAGTGTGGTCCAGGCGCGGGTTGAAAAATGGGCATTCTTGGCGTAATGGGTAAAACATCTGCTTTAAATGCAGGCGAGCATCGGACTCGATTCTCACCTGTGTAAACGAGCTTGTATTCTTTGTTCCCATCCCACTCTGGATAGCCGCGTTTGTTACTCAAAGGCGAGCAAGGTGGCGGAACGGAGACTCACCAGACTAGTCAGCTCCCATGCCAGTACTTTGGTTGGAGAACTTGGGCCACACGTGCTTTTTCTGAGCAGGCCCCAATAGACATGAGCGCATTAAGTGGGTAACCGTACCGAATATCTTTGCCTTTTCAGGACGTGGCTGCTCGTGGTCTGCACATCCCTCAACTCGATTGCATCGTTCAGTACAACACGCCTGGTGTCGCGGCAGAATATGTACACCGAGTTGGCCGCACAGCTCGTATGGGTCGTACTGGTCAAGCAGTGCTTTTCTTGCTGCCATCAGAGGTCACCTATTTGGACGTTTTGCAAGAATATAAGATCCAGTGAGTATGGTCAAGCCCTCCCTCAACATTTTTGGTATCTATTCCTTTTCAGCATGCATGAAACACGGCAGAGCGAGTTCATGGATAGTTTGGCTAAGGAGGTCTCTTTACTAAGACTACATACTGTAGTTCTTACCAAATTTAACATTTTCTTGAAAATATTTGATTTAGGCTGGCGTGCAGCATCTGCCGGAAGCTCTTCATGAATTCCAACGATTATGCGAAGAGTTCGTCTACTCGAGGGAGGACGTGTACGAAATGGCTACTAAAGGTGAGTGTTCTTGGCGAGGGAGAGGTTGCTTGAGCCCAGCATAGAGCCAAACCAGCCCGAGCCAAAATGAAGGATTTTACCTTTAAAAATTCGAGATGCCCGCATAGAATTTTTCATCACAAAACATCAGCCATATAAAATGATCGATCATAAAATCCCATGATTTTATCATAGCTCGTTTTAAAAAAAAAGCGAGTCTGGTCGGCCAACGCTGGGCTTGAGAGAAAAGACAGTCCACGAGGTTCTTGGAGGCGCTGGAGCTACACTGATGCTGTTCGGTGGGGCGGGAGGTGATTGGTTGGTTGGTTGCTCCTTCTACAACGCCCAAACGGCACCGGACATCCCGCGGGGCCAGTTCAGTAGTTCAGTACCTCATTGCCATAGCACATCGAATGCACCTAACGATAAGCCTGTTTCAGCGTTTGTTTCTTTCGTTCGGGCATACACGACTTACCCGAGCCAACTGAAACCCATTTTCAATGTTCGATCCTTGCACCTCGGCCATTTGGCAAAATGTTTTGCACTAAGGGAGACCCCGAAGGAACTCGCATCATTTCGTCCTGGAGAAAAGAAATTTCTCCGATCAGACAACGGACCAACACGATTTCGCAGTAATTCCAGAAGAACGGGCTCGTTCGAGTCGACGAGACGATCGAGCCAAGGCAGGCACAAGGACAGGAAATCACAAGGTGATAGGAAAAGACCCGCCGACATGTCAGAATACGGGAGTGGCTTCGACTCAATATCATTTTCATAAGGCTCTCATTTGCAGTCACGAATTTGTTGTTGAAGAAATAAATTTAGAAGCAAAGCTTTTCCGACATAATTCATTACGTTCGTCACGAAATCGAATTCATTCGAACAACAAATACACCTCGAAAATCGATATCACTCGCTGCAATCATTGTCAAGTCTAACTCAATTCATAAACTTTCCCCCACTAACATACGACAACTAAATTTCATAAAATCTGGCACCTTGCCTGGGTACTTGCCGTCATTAATATTCGTCCAGTTTGTTTCCGTCTGGAACATCGAAAACACTAGAATGAACGACAAGCGGGAAAATCAGGGAAACTTACTCAGCCATTCTGGCGGGTAAGGACCCAAATCCGCTACCAACGGTGGCTGTCTGATGGCCTTGATATTGCAGAATGGTCGACGGCCTGGTTTCGTTCGGCAGCTCCTCGCCAGATTTTCCCATTCCGTGTTCCGCCCTCGCCATGGTCAAAGCACTGCTCCCATAGCCAGCCATGTCCTGCAACAAACAATTGACCAGGGCGAGTAAAGACCGGCAAGGATCTACTCACCTCCAAATGCGGCTGAACCCGCGCAAAAGTGCCACCAGGAAAACACGTGAAAATGCGTCATCTTACGAATCAGGCTTGCGAGAAATCAAGTTCAGAGGAACGCGCAACAATCGCTCATCGAGCAGAATTTCGAGCGATTCGTGCAACATTTTCATCAAATTGAAACTAGAGATGGGATTTAAAGCGGACAGGAACGAGGGTTTGTTTACACTTACTAGAAGCGGAATGAGGCGGCCAAGGCGCAGCGAAGACTCTCGACAGAATCGTGGAAAAAGCATCGAATTCCTCGATCAAAATTGTGCTTATCTCGCTGCAGATATCCTCGAACGAAAGAGTCAATTTCCGATGGCAAACAAGCGCGCACTTTGTCCACTAATATCTTCGCCAAGTGCTCGGCCGGTTTGATACTGATATGGTACGGCATGTCTGAAATATGGGCGAAAAGAGAGCTCTCAGAAATACAAAAAGCCTTGATTTACTTACTGTGAGCTCTCTCGATCAGGTAGTTCAGGCATCCATTTGTTTCGGCCAACGTCGATTCCTTCGAACGAGGCAACGCGTTCGTCGAGTCCATGCTCCCGACGCCGAAGATGAAGCCTGGAGTCGGTGCCGTCATCGAGTTCAATGCACTCAGAATTTGCCCGAAATCGTTGTTAAAGCGGGCGAACGTCCGTCCGGCCACGGGTAGCATGTGGGTCGCGGCACTGTGGGCCTTGGCTTCCGCGTGAGTCCCGGCAATGGTGCTAAAAGTTGTAAGATAAAAGGGCAAAGTAGAAAAATTAACGCTTACCCGGAGAAATAAAATTGTGATATACGCCCTGAATGCCATCGGCCAATGTGAAGGCCACTGCCCTCATCTCGCACGGATAATATTTTCCCAAGGCGTATTCGAAATTAATCAACGTAAATTTGTGAGCTAAAATCAAATAAAGTCGACCTCGCATAATTGCAACAAGTCCCCATTCCCCGATTTCTAAGCTACAGTATGTTTTACGTGTATTTCAACCTCGGATAATGCAACTTTCCCTTAATTGCAACTCATTTTGGCCGGATCAGCTGCAATCATCAGAGGCCGGCTGTATATTCACGGAGCCTCTGCAAAAGCAAAGATGCTAGTAACATGCACGCAATCACGTCCAAGGTGAGAATTAGGCGCCTACTTACAGCGAAGATCGTCGACAGACATGTCCGAGTAAAAGTCCATCGAAAAACGAGGCCTTTGAAGAGCCGAAACCAACGATTGCACCCGAGTCATCCGATCCATCTGGACCTCGAAATATTCGGAAAAAAGACCCGAAAACAGAAAACGTGCGACAAACTCGCATGTCGGCCATTCAAATGGAGTGTAAAGTTGCAAACTAGCCTTGCAACTATCTACTTGCGTAACTTGAATTTTTTTGGCGCGAAATTCAAATGCTAGAGACCTGCTGATTAACTTACACTGGGCAGCAATCAGAACGTAACAACGGACGTTAATTTAGGATACTGTAGACAACGCACAGATATGATCAGAGGCATGATATTTGTGCTTGGCACCCCACGATGTCACTGACGATGATGTGGTAATAACATGCCAATCGTCCATGATCACTCCAATAAAATGATACTCAGGTGCAGTGCGTCTTGCTGCACGCCGAAGTCACGAAACATTTGTTATCCGTCCCCTGAGTGATCCACTGCCGTTCAGGGGCATCCCCATATTAGACAGGCCGAGAGGTCGGGGTATATCCAAATAAACATATCGCCTCAGTTGCAAACATGGTTTTGCAATGTACCCAGAGGTGTATATGGGCAGCAAGGGTGGCCTATGAGGAAGACAATGAGCTGATTGACATGTGGGATTCGCTGGTGACCCGACTAAAAGGACTAACAAAACGAGCTAGGTGTATTTTGACACCGCAGGGTTTTCATGAGCAGTTTGTAAAGTTGTCTTTTATCGAGGTTTTGTATGCGATTCCAGGAGGATAAAGTATAAGGGCTGAATTTAATTTAAAAAAAAAAAAAAAAAAATTGAAATAGAAAATAAAAAATAAAAAAATAGAAAAAAATTGAAATAAAAAATAAAAAAATGAAAAAAATTGAAAAAAAAAAAAAAAAAAAAAATTGCAATAAAAAAATAAAAAATAAAAAAAAAATTTTGAAATGGAAAAAAAAAACAAAAAAACAAAAAACTTTGGTTAAAAGGGTGTCTTTTGTAGACTTCACAAGTATGCAGGGACAAGCATATCCTACTTTCCCTTTTTCATATGAGTCAATTAGAAGTCGTATAGCATATTGATTTGTGGGTACTTTTCTTTTGTCCTTTGTCTCTTGTTAGCATTTGAGGATAGGTCTTCCAGTGCCAGCGGAAAACCCACACCAGGGCATCATGACTTTTGGAGAATGGGGTGGGTAGAAGGAGAAGGCGTGATAATATGATAAAATGTGAATAAGGCTATGATGCTTTAGGTTTTTTGTGGAACTTATATTTTGCTTTATGTCTAATAAACATTTAAAAAAAAAAAAAAAAAAAAAATATCCAAATGATAAGGACAGACGGCCACGTGTACAGTACCGTACCTCGCATCTCCGCCCTCTCTCTGGTGGCCGTGTCATGTTTGCCCTTGGCATGTTACATTCAGAGAACGCGATTCTGGGTCATCGCAGATAAATGGGTTTATCAAAGAATTAGAAGGGGACTCACAAATTTGCATGAGTCGGCATAACCCTTCTCCAGTAGACAAAGGCTTTTGGGGAAATTGAGGTCTCTCAGTAAAAATGCAGGATGCCCAGCCTCAGTGCACCTGACCAGCTGGTTTCTTCACGTTAATAGGAGACCTGAAAGGAGAAAAACCAGTCGGTGTGGTCCAGCGACCTCTCGGACGGTCTCATCAGCAGATTTCCAGTCAGTATTACTCGAGGTTGTGGTTCGAAGCGGTTGCTATCTTGTCTCTCGACTGCGATCAAACGCGACAGCGAGCGAGCCCGTCCTGCACCAGTTCTTGTCCTCCTTGTCGCACTCGAGCTGGGGCTTTCCGATCGTGGTCATCGTCTCCTTGCTCGCCCTGATCGTCGTTCTGGTCAAGGGCGAGCGGACTACTCGCAGAGTGCAACAAGGACAAGGACTCGTATCAGAAATCTACAGAATTTTATATTTGGCGTTCTCCCTCAAAGGTGAAACGTGTTACTACGATCTCTCCTCTTTCTCAGGGCGGCCTCAAAATAATTGATACCGTCTTTATGCTTCTAGTTCACGCATTGCTTGGTTAGCTCGGTCTTGCGCTGGTCCAAATCTTCCTGGCTGGCGAGCCCATGTAAACAACCTTCGTAAACCTTTTGGAGGCGCCTTTTTCTTGGCCTGTAATTTTGACATGAAATATTTTCCAACTCGTTTTCCCGTTTTCATAAAGCTGCCCTAAATGATTGGTTTTCCCTTCCCAAAGGTCCGTGTTCTTTCCAAAATGTATCCAAATTGTCTCAAATTATAATTTGGCATAACAAGAATCTTTTAATTGGCAAAAGACCTTTCTTTTTTCCGTCATGGGCTGAATCAGGTATCTTCTATGTAGGTCAATTTTTTTATACTTTCGGGATCGCTCTTATCTGTGCTCGCCCCTATATTGGTTTCGTTGGGCTCAGGTTAGAGACTGCATTCCGGCTCACTGGCGCATTTTGTTTCTCGATCATTTTGATCAGCTCCAGGATATTCAGTACTTGATTCCCCCAGTCCTGTTTTCTTCCATCCCTCTTCCTCGTCTCATAAGCCATTATTAGGCTCTCGTTGTAAGATTTTCTATCCCCTACACTCTAACGTTAGTTCCGTGTATTCTCCTACCTCTGAACGCTCATGGATACGAGATCTTGGTATTTCTGAAGTATCGCCCTTCTTTCGGTTATTACCTTGGCTAAAATTATCTTCGTGGCACATACGGGTAAGTTTTCAATGGAAAGTTCAACACAGGCTGATTCCCACGAGTCGATTTTTGTTTTAAGGAAAATAAAAACAACCGAAACTGTCCTTTGTGACGAGTCACCTGATGATTTCGAGCATTATTTCTTCTCCTGTTTTTCTAACGTGCATTGTGGGCTGAGTTGGAAGAGAAGTTTCAGAGCGTAGGAATTTATATTTTTTTGACCAAGGTGGATTGTCTCTTAGGCGCCCAATCAGAATATCCCTGTGAGTTTATTGCTGTTTTGGACGAGAATCTTTATTCATAAGTGTCGTATGAAATATGTCATTCCGTCAAGTCATTCATTTTTTGCCTTTCTACAATCTGAATTTTTCTTGTTAGAGCTTTACAACGTAATCATCCAAATTTTGAGAGTATGTTCAAGACACTTTTTGACGTGATGAACCTATAAGGCCTAATGTCGGACAGTAGGATCTGACATGAACCAATCTGAGCTAACATCCCGGGTGCATGTGATCGTGGGAAGTAGTGAAGTGCACTGTCTATTGCAGTCAACGCTTCGGCTGTAACCCACGATATATCCTCTCTCGGATGATAACCGGTCGGTGTGCTCGGAATGGGAATTGGACTGTGAATCGGGTTTGGCAGACGGTTTCTTTTGTTCTCTTCACTTATGTCCCACAATACTTTTTTTGATTTGTTTGGGTCACATCCCTTGTGCCTTCTTTGCTTTAACGTACACCTGCCGCCAGCCAACTTGACTTACTTTCTAGCTTCCGTGCGTGGGTCTCAGCTTCGGTGTCCTTTGGTGGCCACAAGATGGCATGGATAGCCCTGCCCGACAGCCAGGTCAAATGCCACTCCTCTGACTCAACCTGGCGTGAGAAACGTCCACCTTGGAATCCAGGCGGCCACCCTACAGCCCATCCAGGCAGACTTCGCCCTGTGGATCGCGTTTGTTAAACCTATATGGCTTTATAACCCGATGACTTCCTCACTGATCGCGACATGTCACTCAATAAAAACCAGCTTTAGGCGGGGTATCACGAGCAGTGTACTTGAGCGTTATGTGAGATATGTACTTAACCCGAGGCAGTTTCCATTTACCTCACCATCATCACATCGCAAGGCACAAGCACGCAGGCACAGATCAGCACATAGCGGCAATATCATGAGCACCACGGCCTGATGATCGATAATCACTCGATCATCGATCATCAGGCCGTGGTAGGAGTTTCCGCGGGCGGTGCTGGTCCAGGTTTGGCAGCTTTCTTCGACTTCCTGCTCTTCTTCTTCTTCGACTTTCTCTTCTTTCCACTGCTCATACAGGATTTGCCTTTCTTCGACTTCCTGCTCTTCCTCTTTTTCTTCTTGCTCGAGCCAGACCCGCCAGTCTTGCTGCGCTTCTTGTCCTTCTTCAATTTCCTCGACTAAAAAGGAAACACGATGCAGGTGGAGACATCTGCACGTTATCAGGGTTTCTCCCTGCCCTCCTATTACACCCAGGAGCCCAGTTGGGGATCGCTTAACTTCTTTTTCTTTTTCCTCGGGCCTTCCTCGTCGACCTTGTCGCGAAGTGCGCGATTGATACGAGGAAGCGGCGGCTAGCCTATTGCACAATGCCCGAAAATGAAGCACTTTACACTTCTAGGTGATATGTGATTTGGTATCGTTCATGCCAGGTGTGCGTTTTCTCTGTTGACCTGAACGGTCTGTTTATCTCGCTTCTCTTGATTACTGTAAAGCACCAAACTCGAAGCATTGTCGCCCCTCTCCATATCTACATCTCGCGACAGACCTCTTCTTCCTCCGCCGACGGAGCAGACGGCAATGGCGGCAGGGGCGTCGAGGCGGCGGTGGCAAACTGGCTTCGCATCCCAGGCGGAACGTCGACGCGAGCGGGGACTACGAGACCTTGCTGCACGGGCGCCAGCGGAGGGGCGACTCGGGCAGCTGGAGCCAGCTTCGTTTCGAACAGTTGGTCGATGAATTGGAGCGTTTCTTGACCGAACCGGAGACCTTCTTGACCGCTCTCGACCTGTTGCTTGTGGACGAGCAGGTAGACCAACGCCGAGCCCAACAACACGGTCGCAGCCGAAAGCGGGTCCGTTTCGCCCGCAAGCAGACGACGCACCGGAATGAGAAGTCTACGCAGAGAATCCCACTTTTATGCGCCACATATTGTAAGTCAGGATTGCTGGTCAGAAAGTGTAAAGCGAGGAGATGTAATGTGCAATGGTTGTCAGCACCTTTCTTGGACGTCATTGCTGTTCGAGTCGACGTGCAGCGTAGGATCGATGTCAGAATATTGAAAAAGAGTGTGATACAGTATGTGTGGCTGAAATTCTACAGTAGATCTTCAGCACCTACGAGTACGCAAAAAAGAGTCGAAATTCTTGATTGCAAAGGGGAAACAGCTGAGAAGTAAAAATTTTGGCTTTCGACAAATAATTGCGATAGCGTTCAATGACCTCGTCACATCCGCGGCAACCGAGCTGCTTCTCCGCGCGCATATAAATGGTTCAGACTGTGAGAAGGTTCCCAAAAAATGGATACGGAAATGGCAATGGGGTCCAAACATAGGAATTTACCAAAGCGGGCTAGTTGCCTCTTCAGGTCATGCAAGGATACAAATCTGCCAGGTTCCACCCAAGTAGGGAGAAGGCTGTCGCACTGCTACAGTATACATATGTGCTAGTGTCGGAAGCAGTGACCAAGTACATCAGGAGGGATAAAGTGCCAATAGAACTGGGCATTGTAGGACAAGAGCCAAAGATTAGCAAGTACTCGGAGAATATGAATTCCTTGGTGTTTGATGAAAATTTAGTACATACAATATTTTACTTCTGTGACCATTATAAAGAAGCCATGTTACGGAGAGAGAGTTACACAGAGCTGGATGGCATTCCTAGATGGCAAATTAGTCGCGCCACAATGAACGATACCTTGAAGCATTTATGTGAGTACATGGAACTCATAGTTGGAAATTATGAACATTTTTAAACTCGCAATTATTGCATCATCTAATCACCCCTGACTACTCATTCCGCGTAGCAGTAGGTGCTGTACAAGGCGTCCACTGTGACCACCATGGAGTCTCTGAGCAGTGATCACGACTGTGCTTCAGTCTAACTGCGCATATCAATTTTTCCCTCAAGTGAGCATGTGATTAAGGGTTTTTGGAAGAGCGAGCAATTACCTAGAAGCCGATTTCGCCACATGCGAATTAGTTCTAACTGATGATGCGCTGATACGGCGTGAAACGACGACGGGGACCAACGTAACCAACTCTGGCTCACATGGCCATGACAAAGCCCTCATATACTTATATACTAATCCCAATACGCTGGTCGATAGCATTTGCATGTCACCTGCTGTAAGATTAAGAAAACTGCCCGAAAGGAACGATCTCCTCTACAAAAGCCTGAATCCGACAGGAAAACAAAACATCATGCGAATATTCAATTAATGACAAGTATCTGGGCTGATTGTACCTCTGTCATAAACTGCTCCTGAATTTACTATACCACGCGCATACCTGCGCTTCATGATGTGGTAACATGAACATGGTTCATTTCTCATTAGCCATGCTCTTTCCATGTATCTGGTCTCTTATTTGAGATGGTTGATGGGAGTGAAAAGTCAGATTGCCATCATGACGATATTCCACGTTCCTACAGTACATAGCTGTAAGTGTCGCCAAACAAGGAAAACGCATAAAATGTGCAGGTAACAAAGGAAGCAGTACGATACACACGTACTTCGGTCCTTGGGTACGCCACGAACTTGATCTTTGCACATGCACGTGACTAGCAGTGCCACTCATTCCGCACAACAGTAGGCACTAAGGCGTCCACTTTAACCACCATGCAGTCCATGCACAGTGATTGAGACTATGCTTGAGTCTTCCAGCTGTGCGCGCCAACTTTTTCGTCATTCTCACGTCAGCAGACAATTTTGTGGATGCATTCATCCATAACTTAGTGAACTTCTCAACCATTCACGGACTTGTCAGATCCATTTCATTCCCGACCAAAAACCATGGCCCGATTTCGTGGCAAATTGAGATTGTAATATAAATTTTGGACAACCTTCATGCGTCTAATTTGCACGAATGCAAAATGCCGAGGTTACGTCCTAGTAGACTACACATAAATAAAAGTTTCTTTTCACTTCTTCATGCAGTATATAGAATCAGAAAAACAAGAAACGCGTGGAAAATGAAGTGTTAAAGGATAAAAGAGCGATGGTGGGTGTCACCGATGACCTTGCGATGGGTCGATCGGTCTTTAGCGTATATGCATATGGTAGAGTATAGACGACTATTTTAAAGTGTCAATATAAATTTTGCGTCTTTTTAATCGTTATTCCCATGTAGGACAAGGCGCGAGGTAATGTGGCACGAGGCGGTCTTAGAAAACCTAGTGAAAGTATAAAAGAGGAGCCAAGATGATTTGAAAAACTCTCTTTCATCCTTTTGGTGTGATTATAGTGACCCGATAACTGAATTCGAGCGTTTCACAGTTCGAACTCGTGTTGGCCTTGAGGCAAGGACAAAACGGGAATGACGGAGTGAAGAATGGTCTTTGTAAAAGAAATATATCTCGAGGTAACGGGTGGTGACGAAAGTATGGAACTAGGACAAACGAACAAACTACTTTAACCCGCAATATTATTATATATACTCGCCCGCCACGCTCATCTCCACCACATCCACCTTCGCCCAGTCTCAATTCGAATCGTCTCCCCGTCTCTCTCTCTCGTCATGCTCAGCATCATCGTGCTCACGTTGGCCTTGGCCACTTTCGCTTACGCTGGCGAAATTGATAACAAGCTGGTCGGATTGCCCATAGTCGATTGCCAGGACACGGCTGTTAGCTTGACGTTCAATACGGACAAGCCGTTCACGGGCCGCGTCTACGTCAAGGGACTTGTCGACGATGATCGCTGCAGCCGTAACTTCGCTACCAACAACGATCAGAGCAAGTTCAGTATGCAAATCCAACAAGGAGATTGTGCCATGCAAAGACAGCGTGTGTCCGGCGCCTTGGAGGGACTGATGTTCTCGTTGGTCATCGTGGTCAGTTTTCATGGCACGTTCGAGACAAAGAATGACCGCGCTTTCCGCTGCATGTGCTTCTTCCGTAATATCAAACGCGTGACCAACTTCCTGGATGTGTCTATGCTGGGAACGACCGAATTGCTGGATACGGCCAAGATGCCAAATTGCATCTATACCATACATTCCCAATCACCAACCGGACCATTGGCCAGGTACGCCAAGGTGGGACAAGTCATCTACCACGTGTGGGAATGCGATGACGAGAATCAAGGTATCTTAGTACATTCGTGCTGGGTCAATGACGGAAAGGGTCAACGTTTCGATTTGTTGGACATCGATGGCTGCGCTGTCGATCCAGTCATCCAACCTGACGTCAAGTACGAACCATCGTTGACCAAGGCCTTCGTCGAGACATGGGCTTACAAGTTCTCTGGTGAGTGCCTCATTCATTCAGAAGCCGTTACGGGCCTCGCCTTGCGCATGAGCGCCTCATACCTGGAGCTTGGCAATCAATGCCGGGTAGATAATTAGTTGTGTGGGCGGCTTGAGTGAAAGGCCCCTGCAAGTCAGAGGGCCATTGAGTAAGGGTGACCCATTCATGGCCAAATCTGACTCCCATCTTTTCAGACACCAGCGTGCTCGACTACCAGTGCGTGGTGGAGTTATGTAAGAAGGCCCAAGGCGAGTGCAACGGTTTGACCCCTCCAGTGTGCGGCCGTGGAAAGCGTTCAGTGGACAGGATGATGATTCTATCCGCTAACAAGACTGGTCACTCTGCACTCAGCCCCCGCCGCATCGAGAGCAATCACGATAACGAGTTGGATTTGGTGGCTGACATGAACGTCTTGGACACATTGGATGAAGAACTAGGTCAGAGCGGCGTGCCTCAAGATCTGTTGGACCGATTGAATAGCCGTTCGTCCGGCTATCATCCACGAGGTATCCTGGCCGCGGAGGGATTCCCAGGCGACCGTATGTGCATGAGCACCCCTACGTTCGGTATCATGATGGCCATCACGGTCGTCCTCTTTTTGACGGCAGTCGTCACCAGCAGTTTCACTTGCATTCGAATGCGTAGCTACAAAGCGTAGTGCATTCATTTTGGGTTAGGGTCTTCCAATTTTGCACTTTGCACAAGCCCTTTTAACCTTATTTCGCACTTGTCATTATCATGTTACGTTTCGCAGAGGGGGTGCATATGCTATCGCGGGACGGATGGTATGCCCCCCCAACCATTATACATACAGCTGTGAAACCAAATAACTGCTCAATAAGGAGGATTAGAGCCGTTGTTTTCTTACCTTCTCCTTGGAGCACTTTATCTTTGCTGAAACTTATCCGAGCGTCTCTTTCTTCATACCCTTTCGCGCGACCTACTTCTTTCTGGCGCATCACTTTGTCGAAATTGACACGGTTGTACGACCAACTACTGAGCCACTATTCACCATACGTACATGACATGGATTTTTCAACTTTCCCCACTTTTAAATGGCGTTAAAACTGTCTATTTTCTTGTCACCTACTTCCTTCTATGCCAACAGCACGCTGGACTTGGGGAGGGAGATATGAGTCTCTTGCTACCTCCTCCTTGTCGTACACAAAATGTTCTCCTACTAAACTTTCTGTAGTGTCACATTTGGGAAGGGAAAGAATTCTTCCTCCTTGCTAGCTGAAAGGAAGATGGCATAGTAGCAGTGGCTGATAATTCGGCTTTCCTTTGGTGTTGAGCGCAGCGGGAGTAGGAGTTGGGGTGGGGCCTAATTTAAGGAATGGGTGCACGAGTGTTTTATGTTGATGATATTGCATGATCGATTCTCAAGTGTAGTCGGCCTGAACATTGTGTCAGGTATTTACCATGTTGTTGCCTGTTCTGTTGTTGAGAATGCGATCTGCTGGCGGAATATGTATGCTGCGTATTGTTGGTTTAGTTCATGCAAAGTGTTCTTGCATGAATAAACTTCAGGTGAAATGAGACGAGAAAAGCACAAGAGCATTCGTACTGTGAGCCCTAGGGTTATATTTTCCTGTTAGCCGCCTGCTTTACACGTACAGCGGAAACACGGCAAGCATAAGACAAGATGGTCTTCTCTGCTATGCATTCGAGCTGTGACCGTCTCTTACTCATAACTGCACCCGGCAAGGTGCTGCCACTGGTCTGTCTGAGGAAACAATAGACACACCTTCATGCCCGCATACCTACGCCCAAAACAGTTCACCTTGAATGGAACATGACTGTCGCTTGTCTTCTGGTTCTTCTGGAATTATCTTAGCACTGGTGCTTTTTAAATGTTGTTGACCGGTGGCGCTCTGATAAAAGCTAGCCGGGTGAACGCGATGAGTGCAGGCCAAAATACAAAACACCGCTCGCCTTCAGAGCGACGACTAATCTTTCAGCAGAGCCAGTAAGATGCTGAATTTTTCTTCCCAAAGTAGTCAAGAGGACGTAACTGTTGAATGCCTCATTCAGAGTTTCGTCACGATGCAGTGCCTTTTGATTAGGTACCCCAAGGCTTGCATATGTACACACCTGTTTAGAGTATTCGCTGAAAGAGCCTTGTGGTGATTGCTCAAACCAGCATACTGTACATTACTCAGAGCTAAAAACAGGAAATATCGATACAACGCGGACGTTTCGACCGAATGGCGTAGTCACCATCAGCAAAGAAGGTCAGTTTTCGACATTGTCTATCACGATGCCCTTTTTGGAATTCACATATTCTATTCAATGTTTTTCTATCCTTCCGCAACAACTTCGCGTTGTTCCAGGTCAGTTTCTTCGCCCTTTTAAGCTGCACCACGAGTGGAGCTTGGGACACGACTCTATTGTGGGCTCTACTATTCAGTGTCTCATGTTGCCCATGGCGTCTCTGTCATTGTGTGTGGGTGTTTAGTCGTGTAAAGTAGGTATGTTTGCTGTTTCGATACTCTACCTGGCGGCTAGTCCCTGAAATTGACGGCAGATGGACACGGACTTCGTACTTTTGCGAGACGGTGCTATAACTGACCGGTCGCCTGGCCGACAACCGTATTAGTGGCTAACTATACTGCAAGGGTGATGGCTGACGAAAGAGATTAGTACCTGCTCTCATTCTTGAACAAGCTTTAGAATACATGGCACATGTCTGTCAAAGAAATGCGAATAATCGAATACGTGACGAAGGCTGCCCATGGCATTGGCGACACAGATCAAAAAGCATCAACCACAATCGATTGCGGTATCACGCCTGTATTTATGGGTATCATACCAAAACCATGAGCATGGCTGGAGTATGTAGCCGACTGGCTGAGAGCATAGGAACAATATTGGGTGGCAACAAGGCGGGGCCTTTGATCAACTGTACCCATCGTTTCACCGGAAACTCCTTGACACAGTGCATTGTGGCCTGTTTTAGGATTGAATTTCACAAGATTAGCAGATACCCTCACCCTCGATACACCTCCACCACCGATTTCACAACTCTTGCATTTGTAATAAATAACTTGGCTTCCATCAGCCTCACGGACGGATTTGTTCTTTTTATGCAAGTGAAACCGGTGTCCTCGTATAGTGGTACGGGACTGGCGGGCGACGGTGTGAGGGGTGAGGTACGATCACAATCACGCAGCCTGAGTGTAGACGCTAGTGTATTCCACTAACAATAAGCCACTACCCCAACACTACTAATGATAAGAGTCACGCAGAGTAGGATCGGCCGCACTCGTCGGTCGGAGGGAAGATCATCATCTGACCGGCCGATTGAGGAGGGTCTTTATATAGGCGATCCTCGTCCAGGAACTAATCGTGTCAATCTCTCAGAACAATAGGAAAACCCAGTCAAGCTCGACCTCTTGGTCTCGCTCCGGCCCTGACAGGGAGGATAACAAATCTGTGCATCTGGTGCACACTAGATGTAATATGCAAATAGGATGCACTGAGGCACCTATTACACAAGTAATCATGCCCACGCAGTCGACCTTCGTTTCAACCCAGGCAAGTAGCATTTCCACGAACATTACGCATGAATCGGCTAGATTCGCATGAATCGCCAAAATCGGCTAGATTTGCAACATATTTCGATCAGATAAGAATGAAAAGAGCTGATGAACTGTCTGGTTGATGGTTTTGACAGCATGATATGACTATCGCATTTGTCAGCCAGGCCGCACAGTCGATGAATGGCTGCTGCGTTCGGACAGGGAGTCGAATCTTCCGACCTTCCATGGCTGAAACATAAGCCTGACGGGTGACGCTCCATGCCGCTGCTCTGTGCAAAGGATCTTTTGCCAGTCGAGCCTCTTTACCAGTTCGAGTAACTCAAATTCTAAAATGTAAAAATGTCGTTCCACGAGTAACACGAGCATTACTGGGGCTGTAATAGGTTCAGTAAGTTAGGCCTGCGAAACTGCATTTTTAACTCCCCTTGAAAAAAGGTAAGAACTACAGCACCACATCGGGGCATGCCGTGCGGGGCTCGTTCTCCGTGGCATTAGGCACGGAGATACCATGCTATTCGTCATGTCAACTTCAGTCCTCTTTCTCGCTTCGAGTGTACTGCGGTGTCTGATCTGCCCCGAAAATTGTGGTTCATTTGGCGTGTTGCAAAAGCTTCAGTGAGCTGGACCCACCCCACCCACACTGCAGCAACCACTCTTAAATCTTCTCTTTTGACGAGAAAAACAATACAAGCATTGACCTACAAACAAATAGGTCAGTAAACAACAAAATTGACACCACTCACAGTCAGAGCAAGAAAATCATAGAAGTATCTTGTAAACATATTCTCATGATATTGCCAGAACAGAAAACGGAATGAGATAATTCGTGTAAATCCCAATACCCTCTCACTTATCCGAATTGGCTGCATACATTAGAAAAGCGCGAATCACACAAAAAATATATTACCTAAATGAAAAAGTTTCTACCCAGCGGCTTTTAAAGCTCGTCCCGTTCCGCGTCGCCTCCTTGTTGTTCACCGCCCGGAGGGGGAGCGCCACCAGCGCCTTGATATAATTTGCCAACAATGGGTTGCACCACGTCCTCCAATTCCTTCTTCTGCTCCTTCAGTTCGTCCACACTGGCTTCTCTGTTCTTCTCCAACCATTGAATCTTCTCGTCAACCACTTTCTCGATCGTTTCTTTATCGGAAGACGACAATTTGCCACCGAGCTTCTCCTTATCACCGATTTGGTTCTTAAGCGAATAGGCGTACGATTCCAACTCGTTTCTTGCTTCCACGCGCTCCTTGACCTTCTTGTCTTCGTCGGCGAATTTCTCGGCATCTTGAACCATCCTCTCGATGTCTTCGGGACTCAGACGATTGTGATCGTTGGTGATGGTGATCTTGTTCTTATTGCCAGTGCCTTTATCTTCGGCCGTCACGTGCAAGATACCATTGACATCGATTTCGAAAGTGACTTCGATTTGAGGAACACCTCGCGGCGCGGGTGGGATACCAGTCAAGTCGAATTTTCCCAACAAGTGGTTGTCCTTCGTCATCGGCCGTTCACCTTCGAAGACCTGGAAACAAAAGAAACATGTAATATCATTCACATTCCTATCGATTTGCCCAGACCTATACGCAGGCGGACAACTCCGTCCAACCACCTCTGATTTCCCATCCCAACAAATCAAGTTTTATCCTTACCTGAATTGTGACTGTTGGCTGATTATCAGCAGCCGTACTGAAGATTTGCGATTTCTTGGTCGGAATGACGGTGTTACGCGAGATCAACTTGGTCATCACACCACCGACTGTTTCAATACCCATCGTCAACGGGTTCACGTCCAACAAGACCAAGTCTCCAGTATCTATAAAGAAACGATCCTTAGGAGAGCGGAAGCTAAACAAACAAGGACTGAGCTATTTACCTTCCTCTCCTGAGATAACACCGGCTTGAACAGCGGCACCGAAGGCAACGGCTTCGTCGGGGTTGATACCGCGGCTAGGCTCTTTACCATTGAAGAAATCTTTCAATAACTGTTGTACTTTCGGAATACGAGTGCTGCCACCGACTAGAACGATCTCGTGGATGTCTTCCTTCTTCATACCGCCATCATCCAACACTTGTTGCACAGGTTTCAAGGTCGAGCGGAAAAGATCCTATAATCGGACAGTTATTAGGGGACAGAAAAGTACAGGGTACAAGATTTAAACTCACCATGTTCAATTCCTCGAATTTGGCACGGGTCAAAGTTTCGCTGAAATCTTCGTTTTCGAAGAACGACTCGATCTCGATACGGACTTGATGTTGAGTACTCAATGCGCGCTTTCCTTTCTCGACTTCGCGGCGCAATTTCTGAACGGCGCGATTGTCCTTACGAATATCTTTGCCGGTCTTCTTCTTGTACAATTTGATGAAATATTCCATTACGCGCTGATCGAAATCTTCACCGCCCAAGTGAGTGTCTCCGTTTGTGGCCAGTACTTCGAACACGCCATTGTCGATGGTCAACAGGGTCACGTCGAAAGTACCACCACCCAGATCGAACACGAGAATATTCTTTTCGCCTTCTTTCTTGTCCAAACCGTAGGCAATAGCGGCGGCGGTTCTAAAAATAAATAAGCCTTAGCATGGAAGAAATGTTAAAGAAGGCTGACAACGACTTACGGCTCGTTGATAATACGGACCACGTTCAAACCGGCGATGGTACCCGCATCCTTGGTAGCCTGACGTTGAGCATCATTGAAATAGGCTGGCACAGTGACGACGGCGTGTTTGATTTCTTTGCCCAAATACGCTTCAGCCACTTCTCTCATTTTTCCCAAGACCATTGCAGATATTTCTTCTGGCGCGAACTGTTTGGTCTCTTTGTCAACGATCACTTCGACGTGGGGTTTGTTGCTTTTGTTGATAACCTGAAATTAGAAGTCAGAAAATATTTATTTAGCCGCAGAAACTGGGAAATAAACATACGCAGTCGCAGCCAAGTAAAAAGGTAAAAAAGGGCTAGTGCAAAGGGCCGGGTCTATGAACTGTACAACACATCAATCAAATTTGTGTCCACCTGCATTCTTCAAATCTTATCACCTGGAACACTGAGCCTGAGAAACCGCCCAATGGGGTCAGGAAAGGCATTTTCCCGTCCTAGTCCTCTATTTACACTACAAAAATCTCAAAATCTTTTCCATCTTTGTAATTTTTAAACTAGCCTATAAAATTGTCGGTCTTACCTTGAAAGGCCACATTTTGATGTCGTGTTGAACTGACGAATCGCTCCATTCACGACCAATCAATCGTTTCACATCGAAGACGGTGTTTTCGGGATTCGTCGTCAACTGATTCTTTGCGGCATCACCGATTAACCGTTCACCTTCCGGTGTGAATGCCACGTAGGAAGGCGTGATACGATTACCTTGATCATTGGCAATAATCTCGACACGACCATTTTTGAACACGCCGACACAAGAGTACGTCGTTCCCAAATCGATGCCGATGATGGTTCCATATTTCTCTTTGCCTTCTTTCTTCGAATCGCTCTTTTCCGACGAGGCAAATAAAAATACTGACAATATGGCGACGACGACGATTAATTTCATTTTTCTTCACGAAATAAAGACTTCGATTGACTGAATATGAAACAGAGACAACTGACTACACTTAGACTTGGATGAGACTTCTTTCAAAAACGATACCCAACCGATCACTCGGCAAGCAATAAATACGTTTAGGAAGGATCGAGAAAATACCCGCTTCTTGTCGACGCGCACAGGGGCGGTGTCGTCATCGCTGCAAGGTGTCCTCTTGTGATTGGTCCGTGCCTGTCACGAAAGGGCGGAGCTAAGCACGTGCTCGACGTTGCATTAGCTGATTGGACTTTAGTGACACCTAAAGTCGACGTGGCGAATCGATCGATCGTGTGGGTAGCACGTTTACTTTACGTGGCGTATGTTGTCCAGGAAAGACAGGTGTATTGCGTCACCAATAGCGGAAAATTTTGAGGTCTAGTGCACATGGAAAAAGCCTAGAATCGACAGTAAACACATGGTCACTGCACAGTGACTTCAATAAATTATACAGTACAAACGCAGCGGTCATTGCAATGGAATGTGAGAGTAATTTCGTGTTAGTGATTCCGCTTTCGGTGGCTTTTAGTTTTAAATTCCCGCATGTTTTGTAGTATGTTGTTTAAATGTCTGCTAGAAAGCGGGAAGAGTTACAAGGTCACCATTGCCACGTTTTTTCTTCCGTTCCGTTTTCATGTGTCCCATGGAGGCACGAACTGTAGGTACGACCTTTGATTAATCCCATATCCCATTATTTCTCTACCAAAGATGGCAGACAAGCTCGAAAACGGAAGACACTGTAACATGAACAATAATTCTTCAGTAAGTTCTTAGGTATTTTTTTTAAATACATTTTTTCCCTGAGATTCTTGGTTTTAGACGTGCACTCACGAAGACCACTGCCTGTATCTGTTTTGCCCAGAAATTCTGAAATCGATCTTATTCACGCATGAGAATCTGTCCAAATTCCAAAATCCGATTACTCCTACAGAACCCGGACATGGTTTGGTGATGCGTCCGTTAAGAGTCGATGACTATGAAAAAGGTAAGAGCGTGATCTCAGTTTCACAGTTTCGAAATCGTGTACTCTGCTATTTAGGTTATGTCGATCTGTTGGGTCAATTGACGGTGACTGGTTCGCTTTCTCAAAAAGACTTTGAAGGTATATCATTTGCTATAGCAGCTTGAGGTCCGTGGGTGAGGGGAGTGACTTGGCAACCAGACATTGGCAATGACACTCACACGCTTGGACTCATTGTTTACAGAACCATTCAGGAAACATACAAATCGAGTTTGAAATATGGCCAGACTTTCCGGTCTGGCAATTCCACGGAAACCTGTTTTTGTTCGATTCCAGACGCGTTTCAAGCCATGAAAGCCGCTCGGAACACGTATTACGTGGTTGTCGTCGAGGATTTGAATACGTCTCGCATCGTTGGTTCCACTACATTACTCATTGAACAGAAAATCATCCACGATGGCGGGCTGCGAGGTCGAATTGAGGACGTTGTTGTGGACGGTAATTACCGAAGCAGACAATTAGGGAAACTGTAAGGAAAATTATATCATCTCTTGA
Organism: Mesodorylaimus sp. YZB2_4; assembly: GCA_030248295.1. Classification (NCBI taxonomy): domain Eukaryota; kingdom Metazoa; phylum Nematoda; class Enoplea; order Dorylaimida; family Dorylaimidae; genus Mesodorylaimus; species Mesodorylaimus sp. YZB2_4. The sequence continues at coordinate 61,378 of JASANH010001609.1, forward strand.
TCGTTCATACACTGGAATTTAATCTTTTCTAGATTGGTCGAGGTGTGTACAGAATTGGGCAAGCAGTATTTCAAATGCTACAAGATGTCGCTCGACTGTAAAGAACATTTAATTAAATTTTATGGGACATTTGGTTACAAACGAGAGCCAGGCATAAATATGCTACTTCAACGTTTCGATAAGTAGTTGCTGCCCTAATTGGAGTGGGATGTGCGAGTGCCAACCTCGAGCTGTGTGACCACGAATCTGGGTTTTTTGTGTGCGAAGTGGTTCAACCATAGTTCTAGTGTCCAAGGTGTATGTATTCTTGCTAACGGGTTTGCCTTGTATTTGATAGCATTGCACAATGATATGTTTCGATGACATTTGCTGCAGCTGATTGTGGGAATCTGTGTTGTATACTGTACCGTAGGCTAGGTGTTACAGATATTTGTTGGTTTCCAGTAAACACACGAAGTGAGGAGAGGAGTGAAAAGACTGGTTCTAGTTTTCGTCAGCACTGGGCCCTCTAGTGCCGTTGTGCCCCAATTTTGCGTCTCGCGATCACAGCACCACCTAGCGGCGGACGCCATTTGTCTGCTGGTGCGCGGGAAGTCACGATTGATTGTCGATGTGAAAGCTTTGCGCGAACCAGCTTTCATTGTTTCAAGTATGACCGAACTAGATTCGAAAACAATTTCACAGGCAGTAGAAGCTATCTTTAATCCACTATCATCTGTCGAGGCAAGGCGACAGGCTCACGAAGTAAGAAAAGGGCTCTCAGTTTTTGAAGCGTTTTTTAAAATTGAATTGAATTTCAGTTCCTGGAGTCTGTTCAAGAAGCATACAAATCGAGTTTCAAGTTGGCCGCGGTCGGTTTCGAATTGGCTGGATGTTCAGAACTTGGTACTGAAGTCAGGCATTGCGGGTTGCAATTTATCGAACATTGTGTAAAGTAAGTTCATGGCATTTTGTGCGCAATGCATCTTATTCAGTCTTCCTTTCTGCAAATTCCAAGACGGAAGAAGGACATGGAGGCGAGGAATGGCCTGTCTTTTCCTAATATCCTTGACAAACCGATTGCGGAATCGATTTTCGCATGCATCATTATCTAGGAAATCGTTTAGGCATATTTCTGGAATGCAATTTTTTGATTGAATTGCTTTTATAATTTTATTCACGAATCTTCTTTTCAGGTTCGGTTGGTACAACCTTAGCTCTGAGGAAAAGCATGTGATCAAAACTGGTTGTTTCGAAAAGCTAGCTGTGGCCGTAAGTTATTCGTCTATAATTTATTCTTAGTTGACCAAATTTATTTGCAGGCTTCTCATGATTCATTTTTGGATAGCAATTCTGGCAAAGACGGGTTAGCCAAGATCATTGTCGAAATTGCGAAACGAGAGTGGCCTCAACAATGGCCTTCATTCTTGTCCGAGTGCGAGGAGCTGTGTAAACTTCAGGTAACTTCTTTTTTTAGCATTTCGAACCTCTGAAATTAACAGATTGAAAGCTAAGAGGCGAATTTTTTTTCTTTTCACGGATTAGTATCTAAAATAGGGGTGAGTGCCTAAGCCTTTTTTGTATACGCTTTGGAAAGCCCATAACACAGAAGGATTTGAATTTTAAAAGAAAAGAATGCATTTTTCAACATTTTAGCGTGGTATGTTTTGTATGAACAAACGGGTTGGTGGTCAACGTCCCTCCCACTGGTTTCCCTGTGCATTTTTCCCCCGCCACCCCTGGGGTCTAATGAAAAAGGCCCCCCCCCCCCCCCTACCTCTTAAGTCTGATGAAAACCCATGTTTACTCCTAAGATAGTGGATTTACTCAAAACAAGTGAACTGTCGCGAGCAGGTGCTTTTGTCGCATGTTTATTTTCGAAAATACAATTTCTTCGTCAAAGGGAATTCAATTTGAAAGACGAAAAATTTTAGTTACTCCTTATTTCCATCTGCCTTAGTATCCGGATCTTGCCCGTACTCTACATTGCTGACGGCATGGCCGTATGGTCAGAAATGGCGGGCAATCATAGGAAGCAACGTATGTGTATGGTGTATCATCATTTTTGGGTAGGGGTAATCATGGTTTTTCATCAGATGTACAGGGGGTTTCCGTGAGACCCCACGTGCACAGAGGCCCTTGACAATTCTTTGACCGACCAAACCCAGGGCCCCACTCCCCATGCCCATACATAGTCACACAGATAGGTCGAATACTAGCACCTCAAAGAGTAGGCGATTCAAAACTGCCGAATTAGTGAGGAGTATAAGCGATTGGGGTGGGCAATAATAGAGAAGCGGCTACATGATAAAGTTTGGGACTGTTCCCAGAATGGGACGAAAGGGTGCATACATTTGCGTAAATTATAGACGCAGCAGATTCAGATCGCCTTATTGGTACTCCTAAGACTCGTCGAGGATGTCTGCGTTCTGCAAAACATAGCGAATCCATCTCGACGAAAAGAATTGTACAACGCGCTCGTTGTGGTTGGGCCAGAATTGTTACGCGTATCTACTTGCATACTACGACAATTTAGTTCTCATTTGGTGGCCGCTGGAGTCGTGATAGTGGAGGTAAGGTTTTGATTGTCTCCATAAAGAGTCCTTGGAATGCGAGTGGGGTTTGCTAGATAATAAAAACAAGCCTAGGGGAAAGGTTCTGTAAACCAGGGTCATTTTGCGTGATGTGCTGGGGGGTAGCTACATGCGGATTGACTGGGTTACCTGATAATGAGTTCTGTGCTCAGAGTTACCCTGCTCAATGATCTCAGCACACTGCAGGGTCCTTGCAGGGGTATTGTAGGTGCTTCTCTTGTGTTGTCGTGCGCTGTTTGTTCCATGAGTGACCTGATAGTCTTCGAGCGTAGTAAAAATCAGAATCAGGTATTCGGGTATACTATAGTCTGGTTACTCAACCTAGACGCACTATGGCGGGCGGCGACCAGTACGTCCACAATGCTGGCCCACAGCCTCCGCTCGTCGTCAGCCAAGACAAGCTATGGTGGGCGGTCCCAGCGTTGCGGTCAGGCTGTGATCGCCAGCCGCCGTAGGCTGAGTAATCAGACTAGGTATTTGGTGCACTCTCCAGGCCCCCATCCTTCAAATAAAATGATTATTCGAGCAAAAATGATGTTTCATCATTCATGTCTAAATTTGCTGAAATAGTTACTTTATTTATCTTTAGATTGAAAGGAGAGACCTCCACCAGTCAGGGTCATTGATACTACAAGTAGGGCACAAGGCTGTACCCGCCTTTTGTGGCCTGGCACCAGATGAGATAACCTTGTCCACTGTGTGTGTTGTAGGGTGCGAGACAAGATGTGCACGTGTGTCGTTACGCATTGCGCCTTATTTCATCGTTCATGGATTGGATACCAGCCAAAGATTTAGAAGCGTTTAAGCTCGATTTACTTCCTCAATTATGCCAATTGTTGGGATTGCCTTCGTCATATATTTCTGTGAAATCGGATAGCGCAGAATGTTTGCTGTTGCTGGTTTCGAGAAAAGTAAGTTGTCGTGTTTATTTCTGCTGTGAAATTACGGCATTTGTTACCGTTTAACTTATTCTAGCATCCGAATAAGCAAGAAATGCTGCCTGCTCTTGGTCTCTTCAATACGAGCGAAATGACAATGATTCTTGGTTCAGCAAGGTGAGTATGCTTGGACTGGCTTGTGATCTAGCTGGGCTTGGCGTGGGATTGTCATGCTGTGGGCCCGCTCATCAAGGAGTGTTAGGTTTGTGTTGGGTGCACGCCGACCCTGGAGTGGCTTCAACGATAGAGGAAGACATGAACATAGTTCATCGCGTGGAGATGCTCCTAGCGGAGACACGCAGAGGGACGCTGACGTGTATGCTGGTCCACTCACAGCCTTGCTTACAAGGTTTGACTGCTGGCTGGCTAGAGGCAAACCGGGCTTCGGCCCCCCAAAAATTTAAACAAAAATGAGCATGGCTTGATAGTTTGAACATTTCTTTTGAAAATGTTACTTTTTTTTAGAACTGCAGCAAATGATCCGTCGGATGAACTACATTATACTTTTCTAAAGTCCATTTGTAATATTCTAAGTGCTCTTGGGCAAGCACTGTGCTCTTTATGGGTAAGAGTGTGGATCCTGATTAGAAAATGTGGCCTTTTAAATTCCGTTTATTTTAGGGACATACTTCGGGAATTCAATCAGAACCGCCGAACTTCAGTTTATTTCTAAATGCTGAATTAGCCTTTTTCGAACATCCTTCTGTGGTACGTGCAGTATTTTATATACTTGTTGACCCCCTTAGTTATACAGACCTGGCGCCTGGTGGGCCAATGCGAGGGGGAGATTTCAACCCGTCGGGTCGATGTTTCAGCCGCAGGTATGCATAGTTTTGCTCCAGTAGGAAATTTTGCCCTGCCGATTTCTGTCTTCCGCATTCTTCCATGCTCGTGTCAGGCTTGGTTACAGTTATAAGTCGTAGGGTAGGGCTAACTGAAATTGTGTAATGTAATCCATCAGTTATGGTACTGGGCTAAATTTGTAGTGCCATGCAAGACGAGAGCACTGAGCAAATATGTGGAGGGAGGGTGGGAACCAGTCATATGTATAGTGTATTTGTCATAGTGTTTTTCTTGCCACATGCGATGATGACGCCTGCTAACGAATGCGACTGATAAGTCTTCCGGTACAGTAGAGCACAGCATAGCAACCATAATTAGGCATGATAATGTGCATAGCAATGGCCAACGGTTTTCTCTGAGTCTATCGTCCCATCGTAAGGGAACAGTAAAAATGGTTTTTTGTGGACCCTAGGGAAGAGAGAGGGAATGCGCAGGATCCTTGACAACTTTAGTGGACCAAGTCCGCAAGGTAGGGCTGTACCCTTCCCCATGCATTCCCCTAGTTTTAGTGCTGGTTTTTCAGAGGTGCCAGCCATGCAGGACAAGACGTACACTCAGTGAAGTTCAGTAGTATATTAGGTACAACTTTTTGCCAAAAAACCTTGGTCGTGATAATGGGCATCAAATTTGTATGAGCCCTAGGCCTACAAGCGGCACAGTTGCCCGAATGTTACCTGGCTAGTGCGCGCAGATTTTACAGTTGTATTCGTTTAGGCTTTACGTATTCAAGCAACTGCAACAATGGCTACTTTGTGTAAACACGAAGAAGTAAGGAAATGTCGGAGTTTTCTCGACTTATTGCCCAATTTCGTTCAACTTCTGACAACTAATACCCGCAAGGTGAGATGGCTTTGTGTTTGTGTTTCTTGGTTTATTTAACTTGGTCTTAAAATAGTTTAGATAATATATCCGAGTAAAAACGAACTTCCGTTTTCACATTTTTCATCAATCGATTACGAAGATGACTCGGAGTTTGTGATCGCCTTTAACAGTAAGGCATGATAGGTTTTTATTAGTGGAACCCTCGCGCCTGGTGGGTTATGGCGTGTGGGAGGAGCCTCCCCTGGCTGGCAAGTCACCCCTCGGGTGATGTTTCGGCCGTAGGTGTAGTCCTAGACCCCTTGCTCCCCGACTCGGTCGGTGACACTCCCGCCAGGCTTGGTTAAATTGAGCATAGCCCTCTGACTCTTGATTTTAGGATTCCGTGATCAAGCCATGGGTGTGCTGCGCGCTTCGATCGAGGTCGATTACACGATCGCCTATAAAATTGGACGTGTTTGGTTTTTTGACGTGATTTCAAGGGCTCCATTGGCGGCGGAGGATGTGGACAGTGTTTACGAGTCGGAATTGGAATCGTTAAATCGATTTTTGTCTGTCATGATATCGTGCGTGGCCAAGATGGACCTTTTTTGGTGTGCAGTAAGCGCTTGGCTTTGAGATAGCATTTTTGCCTGTTGTAATGTGTGTTTCAATTTAGGAAATGCAAGCGGAAGGTCGTGAAATGTTGGCATTGGTTGTGGAGAAACTGGAAGCAACTCAGGTCAGTCTAGGTTGGGTGGTCTTTGGACAAGTCCATCTTTCGCAGTCGTGGTGGCGCAGTGGTTCGGCGTTTGTCCACCCATGGGTGTTATGCCAGTCCTAGGTTCAATTCCCAGTAGTGGAGGATGGTTTGGTCTGTCAGTCACCCATTGTCTAGTCTGTCCAGCACCAAGAGGGTTCGCAGCTCACCCGCCATGATCATAGGCAGTCGGTATCCTGTCCAGGATGCCCTCGTGAGGAGGTGCTGCAAGTTAACACATGGAGAGGGAGCCACATCCTTGCTTGACGCTGGAATCAAAACTGAGGACGCATCTTTGGCAGGGAGAACAGAAGAATCGTGACACCTGCACTCGATCGTTTTCAGGTTCCGTGGCTATTGAACAATCTGCTATCAACCATGTCAGCCTTGCTTCCATATTTGGCCAAGCACAGTGATTTTATTCCATCAATTATTCGTCTCATATTTTTCTGCTCGAAAGTAGCGCGCGAAGTAGAAACACCGGAAGATCAATGCAAGAGTTTGCGTCACCATTCCATGCACGAATTTGTTCGCATAGCCGTCGATTTTGCGGATCAGTTGCTGGTAAGACTGGTTGTGGGAGTCATAGCCATGTCTGATCGTGAGCCATCTGAGTCCGAATCATATTCTACTTTGATGGCGTGAGCATTTGACACAGGCGAGGTGGATGAAAAATTTGATTTTTTCAGATCTACATCGATGATCTACTTCCTCAAATCGTTCAGTGGAGTCAAAAATTTTCGCCTCGCCAAAAATGTGCGTTAGCTGAGGGCTTAGCCGCATTGAGTAATAAATTCAAGAATTTTGATCGTCAAAGGGCATTTATTGCTGACATTTTGAATGAATGCGTGGTTTATTGGACGTCCAGCTTTGTCAATGAGTAAGATTATCCATGAGACTATAAACTGATCTACTTGTAAGGTGCGGGTTCGATTCCCGCTCGGGCCTAATGTTTTTTATCCTGTTTATATCGAGTTTTTTTACATGAAATTTCTTGTGTGCTAATCTGAAATATATTTCAGGGCCGTTGCAAATACGGATAATTTTATGCAATTTATTGGCTTCTCGATTCCAGCGCCGCGTGCGTGGAATAATGAGTCAGTCGAGGCGGCTCGTCGACGAGAGGTAAAAAATTGAAATAACGTTTTTTGTGGGAATAGTTTTTCTGTTTTTAGCTATTGAACGCTAGCGTGATGCTGTGCGCTGTGTTGAGTCGATCAGCGATACCGAATGATCAAGAGGTGAGAAGGCGGGGCAGGGGTCATACAAGAATGGAAAACAGGGAAAAGTCAGGGCATCTGAGAGGTGTCTGGGAAAACCTGGGAAAATGTGAATTTTTGACCAAAAAATCAGGGAAAACTGAGATGTTGCTCTCAGAGGGTCCAAATTTCCAGTCAGCCGCCTTTTCTATGTACTTGATGATCGAGCTGAAGGTCAGTTGATCAGTTAAATTCGATTGAGTAGTCGTAGGACAATGGAAAAAAACCAAAATTATCTGGAAAACCTGGGAAAATCATTTTTCGCTCCTTGTATGAACCCTGTGGGATTTGACCTTGTGATATATGGCATAGTCTTTGTTTTAGGCTCGTGAACAAGGAGGATTCGTGGCTGACCACAATGGGCGTATTGTATCTCGACATCCAGCGTTCGATGTTTTCCAACCATTGTTCGTGAATGTGTTTTCTTTGACGAGGTGAGCAGAAAGTTATTGCATTTGGGGATTTTTATGAAAATTTGCATTTCAGATGTTTAAATGGTTTGTATTCGACCTCGTGCATGTCGAAGATTCATTCATCCTTCGGTGGTGTCAAAGCGCTCGATGTTCCGGACGTTGAAAAGTTTGCGATTCATGGTGAGTAAAATTTACAGGGTGTCCCAAAATGCTTGGGCCACTCATCGTCAATTATGGCCCTCCTTGATTAGATGGAAATTTTTTTTGTAAAGCATTCAATTCTGCATAGGTGGGTTAAAGCAAGCGCGAGATAATTAACCAGAAAAACCAATGGTTTCGATTTTGAATCAGCTTGCTTGCCGGGTCTTTTACTCAAGCGACTTAAATTGATGAACCAGAACGCGGGAGTGGAGCGGGTGCGGTGGTGCAGCCGTTCGGCATTCATCTGTCCAAACTGTTTGGGAGCGAGCGGCTGGACCGGTTTCGGGTTCGAACCCTGGTGATGGAGGTCAGGTTGCGAGCCCGAAACTCGCGCTGACCTTACACGCCAGACCGAGGTGCTCCGAGTGGAGAGACGTAAGCCAAACGAGAAGGCAGTCTCGACTGTCGAACACCGACGGGGTTCAAAGCCCACCCGCCATCGTCCTAGGAAGTCGGTGTCTAGTCCAGGATGCCCTCGTGTGGAGGTGCTCCTAGTGAAGACACGCAGTGGGGCGCTGCTGTGTGTGCTGATCCCCGCGCAGGCTAGCTTAGAAGGTAAAACAGGCTTAAGCTGATTAAAATTGAAAAAAAAGGACGGGGGGGAATGATTTTTTTTACAAAGGAAATGGTTAGCTTAGTTAGAAAAACTAAACAATAAGGAGTTTTTGATCTAAAAATCAGCGGCAAATATTTACTTTCGAACTGGCGATCAGCTCGGTTTTATGACTGGCCATTTCCTTGTTTAAAACAGTCATTCTCGCTTGTTCTATTTTATAAAAATATTCATCCAATAAAACCCGCCAAGCGATCTGCTTAGAAATTTTTCTTGAAAAAATCAAATCTTCCGAAATGGTTTTTGTGGTTGGATTTTGCTTTATTTCGACTAGATTTTCTCTACTTGCGCTCTGTTGCTGATAAAAGTGCCGGATTTGACCTACAGTGCCTGTGCAGAATTGATGATCCAACTTTTTCATCGTACATGAAATTGTCTACGCGCCAGCATCGGCCGACCCGGGCCAAACACTCCCGACCCGACCCGACCCAGATCCCGGGTCGGCCCGACCCGGGCCCGACCCGACCCGACCCGACCGACCCGACCAAAAATGCAAGATTTTGCTTTCTTGAAAATCTACACAATCACGCAAGGTTCCAAAAAAATTTTTGTTATCGCGTACATTAGTGATAATATATCATAATCAATCAAATAATTCCAAAATGTTTTCGCACTTCACTTTTTTGAAAAACGAAATGTGTTAAACCCAAACGCCCAAAAGTCCAGGAACAAACGCTTTGCAGTAAGTAGGTAGTTAACGTAGTATTTGGCGGGAATTCAAAATTTAACCGACCCAGCCGACCCGCAGGCTGGGTCGGGTCGGCGACCCGACCCGGGGCTGGGTCGGCGGGTCGGGTCGGCCGGGTCGGTGGGTCGGCCGATGCTGGTCTACGCGGCCTTTTTTTCAAGACACCCTCTTCTCTGCAATGTATGCATGGATGTTAAGTTTTATTAAGAACTTGGAGTGCGAGGCCAAATCGGGATTTTCTAAATGTATAGTACGAAAAAGTGCACCTGATAAGAAGCACGGTGTTAGAAGAAGAGTAATTTTTACCAATATAACCGTTAGACGAGTCGATAAATCATGTCATGTCATACTTTATCCATAGCCAAGCACTGTGCAGCGCACTCGAGGGCTAAGGAACACATATTTGGCAATCATTCTCTACCCAGGTGGGAGTCGAACCCTCCTCTGTAAGTGCGCACCCAGCGTGAGAGGCCTGGCGTACCGACCCTGGTATGCTGCTATCTAGTGTTAATTAGTGGAAATAGCTGCTTTAGATGAATACTTATGGAAAATCGCGATTTGGCCTTGCATTATGAATGATATGCATGTAACGGGATGGTCGTGTCGTTTGGGATAGTGCAGTATTTGCGAAGGGAAGGCCCAAAGGCTCTCGTCCCCAGTCCTGGCTGGACTGATGCCCAGTCTTTCTCTAGTCACTAATCGTCTGGTTTCAGCTCAAGCATCATCGCACGTTGTGGTTGGTCGTAGCGATACGGAGAAGATGTTCCAGAAATCGACGATCGCTGACCACGTGAAGGCATTCTTGGCTGATTTGACTGAACAAGTGTAAGTGCCTAAAGGGGAGTTGTACACCGGCCTGTATTGATCGTTTCCGTTTTAGGCAACTACTTGTTGGTCTTTTCGCATCAAAATTTCAATGGCAATTTTTTTCCTTATCTCAAGCCTCGAATTTCCTTTTGCACGGCAGTCTCGGTTTCGTCGATGACATTTTAGACCTGCGATTTCGTTTTGTCATACGACGATCGTTTCTGCCGATAATGGAAAGTGTTCAGGAATGTGGGCGAGGGCATTTCGCGGTCGTTGGAGCAGCCGTTTCGACGCTGATCAATGCAGCCTATTCTCGATTGCAAGCACGATGGGATCTGGTGATCAAAAGGAGAGAGGAAGTTGCTGATGGAGATTTGACCAGTCAAGAAATCTATTTGGAAGATTTGACGTGCGTTTTGACCAGGGAGGTGCTGTCGTTCATACATCGGGCGTTAGTATCTGGCTCGAATATGGGCTCGTCTCAAAGTCAACAAAACGCAAATGTGGATGAGATGGTCGATAATTGCTGTTATGACGAGGAGGAGGGTGGCGAAGATGCGGCGACGGAAAATGGATTTTCGCATTCTCAAAAGTCGCATGGCGCTCGTTCGATGGAGAGACAGGCGTTAAGTGAATTTGGCGAGTTTTTATGCGATCCTGCGGTAAGAGTGAATTTTTTGGTTTGTTTGCGTGTGGAAAAAAGCTTTACGTAAAACTTATTCGTTTTTAGAATGGATGCGTTGTGGCATTGACGTTGATCCTGTTCCATACGTTATCGTGGCCGGATACGAAAGCGGCCGTGAAATCCATACCGTTATGCGAAACGGTGGCGGAAAAAGTAGGTTTTTCGCATTTCGGATGCGTGGTAATAGGGATTTTGAAAGCAGGAAAAAGTAGATTTTCCGGATTTTAGTTGACTGCTAATGGATTCTTGGATGAACAAGCCGCTGTTCATTTGTTTTCTCGGGCATTAGCTGCCATTCAGTTACACGGCGAACACGACAATGCCTCGTCACCCTTATTGACATTGGCTTGTCAGCTATACGAGAAATGGGTAAGTTAGAATTATTGATTCTTCTCATCGGATGGTTAGTGAACGAATTTGTCTTGTAGTTTCGAACCTATGCCAGGCTCAGAGAACTTATGGTCACTATTCCCAATTGCACATTAGAAGCATTGAAAGTAAGTGAAGTGAGCTCATCAGGCGAATGGGAACGGCTGTCACTGGCTGCCTATGGTCTGCACATACTTCCGCTATGGGTATGGTTATGACGGAAATGGTGTGCAGGGGTCAGTCGATCGATGAACCATTCGCTTTGTTTACCTGGCGTTAGTTATCAGAATTTGTATAAGAGTCATGTTTCTTGAAAGGAATTCGATGAAAAACTACTCGCATCGAAGCCGTCGAAAGTGATGTCGGAGAAAGCGAAGAAAGATTTGTTCAAGAAATTGATCAAGAGCATAATCGGAGTAAGTGGGACTGGGCTAGTACGCTGGATGGATTTGATATGTTTTGTTTTAGACCAACATTGGACAACAGTTCAAACGATCAGTGCAACTTCGCGATTTGCCAGCCATGTGGAGACCGAGGAAGCCGAAACATGTGGCGCCCGTTGCCGATTTAGGTATTTGTAATTTGTTTGGTCAGGTTGATGGATAGTGGACTTTGTGATGGCTCACTTTGTTGTGTATGTCTTGGCCGGCAGGTGTTTCGTATTTTGCCTTGTTTGATGAAGGATAAGAAAAGGAGAAAACGGCGTAATTGAGTTTTCTGAAATGGGTCATATCGCGAATAATAATTTGCATAGAAACAGGTTCTGGGACAGTGTATGACGGGTTTGGGGGATTGGACGGAATGAAAGTGGATTAGGTTGCCCGTGGTGAGTATATGATTGGCCAAGGATGAGCTGGGAAATGGATCGATAGGTGGTGAAGTAATTTATATCTAACTCTAGGCGAGCATGTCAAGCAAATATGGAATGAAGTTGAAGTCTCGGGTGCTTTATTTCTAGCTGCTAGCCTTTTTCATAATTGCACTTTAAGCCGATACGAGCTTAGACGGGGGTCGAAATTTGATTTACTCTCATCGAAGTAACTATGCTGGCTCGTTTACAGGTGCTGGGCGAGTGTGGACTTTGGAAGATGAGGGAATAGTCCACTCATTCGTTTCGAAGGTAATGCGATCAGGGAAGGCGCGATTGGCCGTGAACAAGGCTGGTGTTTGGACAAGTCCATTTCGGGCATTTCTTGTCGTTGCTGACCGCGGGGGGGGGGACTCGACTTCTAGTCACCCTCTTTCGCCTAAGACTCGTCAACGCACGCTAACGAGCCGTCGCCTAATTCTCGGAGGGACAGGAGGCGCTGAGGAAGAAGAGAAAAAAAGACAACGACCTGGATGGGATGTCGGAAGGGAACTCTAAATCCTATCGAGCCACCCGCTTGGCTGCCAGACGAGGAATCGTTGGCCAGGCTCATTGCGAACACTCACTCGCCTCAAACGCTCACTTTTTGAATTGGCAGCGAAAAGTAGGCGCGCCTTTTCCAATGATCTCATCTTTCGTATGCCTCGATAGCTAACTCGTTAAAGATGGATGAATTTGCAAAAAAAGTATATTTCGTCTTAATGATGAGTAAATGAGCTTTGTCTCGTGCGGGCCACAAGTGAGAGTGGGCGAGGACGGGGCTGGCACGGACGTGTATCGAAGCGGGGTGCCTATCTATCGGATATTGGGTCGATCGAGGTGAGGGAGCGAGGTGAAGTTTCATTAGCTAATGAAATAATGTAAGACGAGACGCACGGTAAGTAGGGGGTCCCATTGTGACGCCAGCCGGCCTTTGTTCAATTTGGTGGATTATAAGTCATCAGTGTTGATCAGGGAGCATCTGCGCTAGTGTTCACGCTCGGCCCGAGCCCTTTCTAATCCTAGCGCCCATACGTTTTGACTACCTCATCAAGCTGGCCTTGTCAACTTGAGAACAGTGGGCTCGTTCGTTTTTCTCATTTTGAAACTTGTCACGATAGCGACGAAGTAAGACGATGAGCGTGATGAGATGATGAAGGTGATCATCGATCTGGGCACCATGTTCGTCCATGACCGAGTCCGCTCCTTTTTCTGACAATGCTCCTTATTAGGTGCCGCCGAGGCGCGTCCTCCTTTCGACTCGGCTACAACGAGCCCTCTATCCGCAGCTGGTGAGAACATCCATTCGCCGCCTTCCTAACCCTTCTCCAAAAAGACCGACGAAACGGCACTTGTTCGCGATGGATAAAAATTGGAAAAAGCATTTCTGACGGCCGACTGCCAGTACGGTAGGCCGTCATGAATAGGTCTGTAAATATTGCTGCATAAAAGTGCTTTCTGCGCTTCCTTCGCCACAAACCGATTCAATGACGAGAATGACTGGCGGGATAGACTCGTCGAGTCGACTGGCTTTTGTTGGCTCTTCCTGCTAGGAAGCCCTCGAGTTTGACCACCGACGAAATGGAGAGCCAACAGATTTTCGATTTGTTAACTGGCGAATGCGAGCTCGTCGAATCGGATCGTCAGTCTCAAAACTGTACTCTCAATGGCACCGATCAAACGACACCATTCGCCGGCGTGATCCGATTGCCCGAACCGAACCTGTGGTGCTTGGGCTTGGTTCTATTGCCGGCCGCCTGTATATTCGGCAATTTTCTGGTTGTGGTGGCTGTGCTCAATGAACGCAGTTTGAAAACGTCGACCAATTTCCTATTGGTCAGCTTAGCGTGCGCTGATCTCCTGGTCGGCACATTAGTCATGCCCTTCTCAGTTTATCTAACGGTAAGTATCCGTATAATTTCTGGTACCGATTGGATAATCGATTGTTTCCGTCGATTTTCAGATCAATCGATTAAATTGGTTCCTTCCCGATGCTGTGTGCAATTTCTTTTGCGTAGCCGATGTTTCGGCTAGCACTGCTTCGATCGTGCATTTAGTAGCTATCAGTATTGACAGGTGAGGTTGCTGGCATCGCTGCGCATTTCGGCATCTTTTCAGTTCTATAAAGCGGGCCTTTTTTGTGGGGATGAAATTGCATGCGAGTCAGTTGCAACCTGAGGAGTTCTTATTCCCTTTTGTAACGTTATAACTAATACACACGAATCCCGCAGGAAAGTCGGTGACAAATCTATGCTAGGCCTCAGGGGGCCAGTAAAAGCGTGAGCTTGTGACGAAGAAAAACGTGGTCCGTACGGGGAAAAAATAGAAAAGCCAGGGTCCGTTTGTATAATTGGTGCCTTCAGCGTGAAGCTGAAATATTTATTGGCGCCCTAACGCGACCGCATTCTTCGTCGCGACAAGGTTACCATCCACTCATGCGCATGTAATACAGAAGTTGCTACTGCCAAGAGCATTTTGATTTTCTGCCTACCTTGGCCCCAATCGACTTTGCACTCGAGCACACAGGCCTAGGTGACACGAATATCGACTATTCCTCTCGGCCACGTGTGCAAGAAATGATAGAAGAGCACTATTCTATACCTATTCAAGGGGACCTAGCGTGGGAAATCAGACTACTTCTTGAAAGACACGGGCCAAGAAATGTACCACTTGTCTTTGGCACCTGTTCTCCATTCAACACCAATAGCTTATTTTCTTATGGCCTTGAAAAGACACACAGGGCATTGTGCTTGCCGCCAAGTTCGAGAGGCGCGACAAGATTAAAGTTTGCATTAGAACTGGTCCATGAAGTAGCCCTTTCAGTTGTGCACGTACTGCGCAGTGCTTCGAACTGTGAGCATACTCGAAGGGTGCACATCATTCGTTACAAGTATCACAAGTTGTGTGTTTCAGGTTGATGAGTAGTCCCGAGTGCAATCGAATCAACATAAGAATGTCTTATTATGATAGAATTCATAACTTCGCAGAAGACTACCGTACTTTAGGTCAAGCTCACAAATCCCCTTCTCTGAGCTGCCCATCTACAGTACTCTAACAGTATGTGCCTAAGGCCGTTTTGAAACATTCGCAAGATTCATGTGGGATGGTCCATGCCTACGTGTGTGCCCGAATGAAGAACGAACTTTCACCCTTTTCTGAACGATCCTAAATGAGCAAAGATCTAAAATGAGATTCTAAATCCTCTATCACGCGTCCTTCAACATTGTGCGCGCGCCAAAAAGGATTGTGTGTGGCGTAAGTATAGCTGCTAGGGTGGTATGATAACCTTTGCTAGCTTATCAGAACACTATTGTGATAAGCAGAAAACTAAGGTTAGCATGGGCGGGGGCGCATGAGCACACACGAGACAGGCTTTGGGCGAGACTTCTTTACCAGGGAACAGGAAAATAATGAAGCATGTGCTGTCGGTTAGACTAGGGGAAAAACCAGGAAGAGCCAAGAATTATGTGCACTGGCCTAATCTATATTTCTTCTTTAGGTTCTACGCTGTTGTTCGGCACATGGAATACAAAAGTCCGAAACACAAGCGTCGAGTATATTGCACGATTTTGTTCAGCTGGGTGTTTAGCATTGGGATTGGGTTACCATTAGGCATTGGCATGAATCAAACTGACGCGTCGAAGGAACCGTACCGATGTGGTATTGTAAATCCGGATTACATGCTGTTCATGTCCATATTTGCATTCTACATCCCTTGTACAGTGATGAGTGTTATGTACGGATTCGTATTCTATCGTCTACACAGACGAATGCGAGCCGTCAAATTGCAAGAGATGGCCGCTGGACAAATGGTTCAATTTGGTGATAACTTGGGCAATATCTTTCAAAATGCCTATGGCAATACGAAACAAATTAGGAACGCGTCTATGATGTGGGCTATGCCTTTCTTAAAAACAATCGAGGCTACGATTGCTGAAAATGAGGATATGAGCACTGAAGAATTGGATGAGCTGACTACCATATTACACACTCTTGAATCCGATCCTCATCGACAAACCATGGAGGATATACCTGAGAGCCCAGATGGCGAAGACGGAGGGCTGTTCCGACTGACTGGACGCAGACTGTCGGCATTACTTGCTCACGCGAGACGACGTCTTAGCAGCGAGTCACAGCTCAGAACAAATTGTATGGGCTTACAGGATGGAGACACAACATCGTTCGTGGTCAGTGGGACCAGAGGACGACGGCGATCGCTCTACGTGGCCAAACAAAAGATCAAAACGCTCAAGGACAGGGCAATTGAGCTGTTGATGAAACTTAGATCGAGACAAGGAATGGCAATCAGGAAAGAGACCAGGGCCACCAAACTGGTCTCCACTGTCATGCGTAAGTGAGACCTTTCGGAAATGGGCTAATGGGAATCGCCAGTTTGTATGCTACACGATTGAAGTGGTGAACAGGGGGGCAGGAAGTGCTGCATTTGGGAAGTTAGGACTGGGAAGGGCAGATTAGCAAGTTACTCTTGGCAGGATGTGGCATATGACATGTTTTTAATTGACTGAAACTTCTTCTTTTCAGTGGTATTCCTCTTGTGCTATATGCCTTTCTTCACATTGAACATTGTGAAAGTGTACATGCTCCGAATGAATACTTGGAGTTATGAATTGGAAGGATTATTCATATTCTTTACGTGGCTTGGATATGTCAACTCGTAAGTACTTTGCATTTATGGACCCTATTTTTTGGGGGGGGGGGGGGAGTCGGTGTCCTATAACAATCGACAGGAGATCCGCAGAAAGCTACTCTGGCCAGATGAGACACCAAAATGAGACTGGGACTGACTTTATAAACGAAAAATTGACAAGGCTGACAGTCTGGTGATAAATTATCAGCTAATCATGCTCTCGTTTCAGCTGCCTCAACCCCCTAATCTACTCTCTGGTAAGCGAAAAAAGCTTTTTCAGTCACTAATTCAAAGTGAAGACGTTTTTTGATTTAGTTCAACCGAAAATTTCGAGCTACCTTCCAAAAGCTGCTCCATTGTCCTGGTGATCATTCGGCCGAAGTCTCATTCGCGCGCCAAAAGAGACTATCGCGAGTGATCGGTGACTCTGATGAGAGAAAGTAAGTCTTGCGAAAATGTCGACCATTTATTGCACAGCAGGCTTTCGACGACCAGCAGGCTTTCCCGTTTCAGAAGCTGGCTTGCGACGCACAAGCACAGCAACTTCACAAGTCCCGCCAAGGCCCACCATCACAAGGAGGCTGAGGCCAATGAAACAAATGCTCGTAACGGTGTCTCGAGGACGCTTAGTGCTCGCGTGTCTGTTCCCCTCGAAGAGAAACCCGTACCAGTCGTAGCCGTCCAAAGACCATCCACCATTCTGGAGAATGATCTGGGTGCTCATTCCAAACAACCGTCATTGAAACTGAGCAAATCAGTCTCATTGGCCAGTACGAGAACTGGAGTGTCGGGCAGTTTTAAAAGTAGATCAAACAGTTTTCGAAGTCGATCAAACACGGGTAGTGTTAGTCAGCAGAAAATTCAAATGGAGATGAAAGAAGAGGAAGAAGAAGTGAATGAAAGTGATTACGATGCTGATGCTGACGATGAGCCAAGTTTGAAATGCCAGAAAATGTCGCCAGTTATCGACACCGAATTGGTCATGCTGAGACGAGCTCAATTCTCGGGTTATAATTTGTTGTATGACCAAATTCGTGACTTCAACGAACCGGTAGAAGTGTGATGCCAACATGCGAGTGTGGTTTACTGCTGTAGGTTGTCTAGCAAATACGGTACAATATTCACATTGCAATAGTTGCTGTGTTGGACCCGATAAACCCAGAAAGACATTTTGGCAGTTAGCTGAGACATTGAGCTTTGGATCTGGTTGCGTGGAAGTGGTGAGCTAGGATCACTGTACCCTCACGGCGCAATGTGTCTGTAGCACAGTAATCATTGTCGCGAAGAATACACCTTCCCGAAAAATGTCTCTTTGCATAAGGACATGGATTTGTGCCAGGTTATCGGGGTTTTCCTGGTGCTGGGACATGCCTAGGAGAAAAAGGGTTGATGGCCTGGTTGATCTGAGCGAAGGAAACTTGATAACCCTTGGCGCAATTTGTGTGCTCATGTGCTTCGCAAGACCAATCGCCAACAACATCTACTCAGCATTTCTTGTCGCCTTCCACTTCGATCACTCAACAGTCATACCCCTTCGTAGATAGCGAATATGTTCCAACAGAGCATGTTTTCATGTTTATCAGTCTCGTAAGCAAGCGAGACAATGTTTTGCTTGTTTTGCTCGTCGTCTCACTTTCGCCAAAACATCTTGTTTGTCACTCAACGCTCCAGCGTCTGGGCTAATCAACTACTGTAGATCTGCTATCCATTGTTTTCATGCTGAGGAATTGATGGTCGTTCCGCTGCCGCCAGACTTATCCACATTTCGAAGCAGCTAATGACAACAGGTGACGGATGAAGGGACGGATGGAGCTGAATGTTTATCAGAGTGGTTTTCTGATGTCCCATTAGGACCCTGTTTTTATTGGGCTTGTCCTGTAAGCCATGCTAGGCAACGCTTGCATATTTCTCCCTGCTGGCAACGATTGATAGCAGTCAGAAGACAGAAAGGGATCATGAATAGGTACATGACGTGTGCTCGGGCGTTTACCGCTTGGCTGACTACGGGCTGACACGTAGGAAATCAACGGCTGACAGGAAAACACAAAAGCGACAGAAATTACGTAGATATACTCGAATGATGCTAAGTTCAATTTCTAGAATTCATGCATCAACACGTTGGAGACTCCAGTGTAGTCTAAAATTGCAAGTCCAGAGA
This sequence comes from Mesodorylaimus sp. YZB2_4, assembly GCA_030248295.1. Lineage (NCBI taxonomy): Eukaryota > Metazoa > Nematoda > Enoplea > Dorylaimida > Dorylaimidae > Mesodorylaimus > Mesodorylaimus sp. YZB2_4. Next base: position 79,978 of record JASANH010001609.1, read on the forward strand.
AGCTGCATCTTATTAGTCAGACAGAGAAGCTAATCTATAGCATTATCTGAGTCCATTCATGCAAGAACATAAAACTGCAAGATCGGCGACATACTGCTGATAATTCAAGGGACTGAAGATGTATTCTTCTGTACTGCAGGTACCGTATCAAAACTTCAGTGTTGCGCGCATACAATATCTTTGTCAGTGACAGCAGCTCTATGGGAGGCGAGCACATAAACAGAAGCTCATACTGAAAATTGTAAAGTTCGTGGAAGAAATTTAACACCTTTGCAGAAGCAGTCTCAAATAGTGGCACTATTACGAGATGAGGCATGCTGCAGGCTACTTCGCATATGGTTGGCGGCAAGTGGTTATCGATAGACTTGCCCTGGTGACCACCTTGAGGTACCTTTGTCCAGCCAGGGATCCTACTGACATCAGTCGGGGGAAGGGCGTACTTGAGGCGACGAATCCCATAGAGGCCGTTGGTGACCACGCGGAATCTAACATACTTTCATGTTCATGTTCATGTTCACGTTCATGTTTTACCACATCACCAATCGCTTTTGCGCACTCGAGGGTGAAGGGACACATTTGACACGAAATGATTTACCGGTCCGCGAGTCGAACACTCGCCCAGTAACCGCGCACCTGGCGTGAGAGGCAGACGCCTAACCCACCAGGCCACGAGCCCGGCTGGCCTGGTGGCCGGTCCACCGGTCTACTTAGCATAAAAGTCACAGTCAGGTACTGATAACAAGAAAAGACTGATAAAACGCAAACATGAAAGACCAAGTTTCATCTGTCTTTGTCGACGGGCACATCTGGTTCGTCAGCATTGGTCACAGTAGGACTACTTGCAAAAACGTAGACTCGTGAAACTGGTGGGGCACAACATCTGGACATTGTGCATTTCGCATGTACAGTACATCCCTGCTCAGAACATACCGATGGTTTATGTGTCATTGTGAGCTGAACACTAATCCTGCTTTTCGTTTCCACAGCTACGCACAGACTGGCCATCACTCCAGAGTATTTCTCCTGCCACCGTATCCCTTAAGAGCCCCTGTAATTACCAACGTCAATCCACTCAAGCCCGAGCGATGCCATTTTTACTCTGTAGCCCAGAAACAATTTAAATTTGTCATCCTCTTGATTCAACGCCTTGGGTACTTATACTAGGTATGAGAGATTGGACCACCAGCTCGAGTTTCAAACGAGGTCCCTTGAGAAGCTCGGAGGATATCCCTGTAGTCCTAATCATGTCACTTCAGCGACTGCTCACGGACACTAAAACTAGTAAACGCTTGTTATTACACCAGGAGGGTGCCTCTACGCGAAATCTTCACAAACTTTTGGCCTGTGTCTCCAGATTTGAAATGAACATAAAATTTGGTGTAGTGCCTTCGGCATCTGAGAAAAACTGTTTCTTCAATCCAAAACTCTGCGATTTGTCTCCCCCATTACAAGCAGCACACACCGTATGCAATGCATTGAAGACCATCCTAAACTGTACGTATATCTTGCATGGCAAGTACGATTATGGTGATGTGGATGAGCACGGAAATGGCTCTGGAATGATCGGTGCTATTCAACGAGGTGACTATGACACTTCATCGGCCGTATTCACTCCGACTTATCGCCGTTTTCAAGCCATCTCATTCAGCAGCCCTTACTTTTTCAACAACTATTTCATAATCACCAAGGCACCACAACAAACAGATGACATCACTTTCGACTTGAGTATCTTGCGTGCATTCCAATGGCAAACGTGGTGCACATTTATCGCCTCATTACTGCTGAGCACAGTACTGATACGAGTGATTACGAACAAGCTGGAATTGACAGGGCATCATACCTTTGTACGACTGATCACCAGCTTCTGGTCATTCGGACTGCTCATTATGTCCTGCGCTTACACCAGCGCCCTTTTCGATAGACAGCTTTCACGATCTAGCGCACTACCTTATACAAACTTCCCTTCATTTGTGCGGTGTTTAGAAGATGGCCGGTGCCACTCAATAGCTGCCAGCATGACAACTGCCAGTATGCAAGCCCTGATGGCACCCGAACATGAAACTGGTCGCAGATTCGCTAAAATACTCAAGGAAAAGCCACCTATTTTGATGGCTCCCCTGAATATACCAGAAAAAGTACTGAGAAGCACTAATGGCCACCTTGTATGGATCGCCTCGGAAGCAGGATTTTACATAGCACTGTCAGCAACTGGAGAAAATAATGAAGACTGCAAATTTTACGTGATCGATGCTCCTTATCAAGAAACATGGACATTTCCAGTTAGAAAGCATTCTCCACTTTTGCCCATCCTCAATCGAATGGCGATTCCATTTGTTGAGCAAGGTATTGGAACTAGAATGATGCTAGCCAAGGATAGACCTGCGGCCAAATGCGACTCAGCAGAGCTAGGAAGACTCGGCAAACAAATAGCTTTCATATCAACTGTCAGAGCCATGTTTGCAGCTTATTGTGTGGGATTACTAGTGGCTGTCTTATGGCTCGGCTTGGAATTGGCTATATCTCGGATTCAATGGCCTGTTCGTAGAACATTCTAGAAGAATCTCTTCCAAAAGAGTTAATTCGAGGTTTAAAAATTGCTTGCGGCATTCTTAGATAATCACTTCTGCACGCTAACTCTGGTGCCTGATCATGAACCTTGCCAAGCCAATTTTCAAGAAGTGGGTTTACATATAGTTCTTTGCGCTGTACGAGGTGCATTGGCTGCACGGCACCATGATGAACATTACCAGCCCCTGGCCTGGTGACGGAAACTGAACCACTTTCATGCTACTACATAATCAAACGCAGGTATGCGCACTCGAGGGGGAAGTTTGTGCGCACAATTTAAGGGATCAAGCATAGTCGTAATCTGTGAAGAGACTGCATGGTGGTCACAGCGAACGCCTTGTACAGTGCGTACTGCTGCGCAGAAAATGAGTGGCCAGATGTGATTAGATACAAAGATGGGTTTAGTAGATGATGCCCAGACTGTGAGTTTCGGAGTGTTCATAATTTCCAGCTGGAGTTCCATGTACTCACATAAGTGCTTATGAGAATACTATCGCTTTGTGTAACTCTCTGTCTCTGCAAGACGGCTCTTTGATAATGTGCATACGATGGCCCATTTATACCTCCTGATGTAGCTGGTCACTGTTATTTACCCTAGCATACATAGCAGTGCAAACAGCGGACAGCCTTGCCCCGTAATTGAATGGAAACTGGGAGATAAATATACGTTTATATGAATTGAAGCGGCAACTAGCTCGCTCTGGTGAATTCCCATTTTTGGAACCACCCAGTTATCATTTGCCTATCCATTTTTTGGAACCTTCGCGCAGTCTGAACCTTTATTTGCTCGCGGAGAAGCAGCTCGGTTGCCCCAAATGTGACGAGGTCATAGATCGCTACTGCAAATTATTTCTCGGAAGCCAAAATTTTCGCTTCCGAGCTGTCCCCCTTTGCAATCAAGAATTTCGTTTTTTTGCGTACTCGTAGGTGCTGAAGGTCCAGAATTTCGGCTACACGTACTGTGTCATACTCTTTTCTCAATATTTCGACATCGATTCTAACGTGCACGTCGACTCGAACAGCAATGACATCCAAGAAAGGTGCTGACAACCATTGCACATTACATCTCCTCGCTTTACACTTTCTGACCAGCAATCCTGACTTAAGCGCGATGTATACTCGAAAATGTGGCTACAATATGTGGCGCATAAAAATGCGATTCTCTGCGTGGACTTCTCATTCCAGTGCGTCGTCTGGTTGCGGGCGAGATGGACCCGCTTTCGGCTGTGATCGTGTTGTTGGGCTCGGCGTTGGTCTACCTGCTCGTCCGCAAGCAACAGGTCGAGAGCGGTCAAGAAGGTCTCCCATTCGGTCAAGAAACGCTGCAATTCATCCGCTAGCAGTCATCGGCATCTTAAGGCAAACCTATACTTCCACGGCGCCGATCAGACAGCGCCGCGCGGCGCGGCACGCGCCCAGCCACGCACCGACGACGAAAAGCGCGCCCACCCCCGCAAAAAACCCACCCGAACCAAAAAAAAAAAAAAGCCCCCCCCCCCCCGGGCCGCGCACCCGCCCCCCCCCCCCCCCACCCCCTTAGACTTTCTGTGCAAAGGATACACAAGTCAAGATTTCTTAAGGATTTCAAAAGCAGATTTGCGATCACTGTATAGCTTGCTCCAGTATCCCAACGAGCTAGGGCTCCTGGCTAACCATTGACTGTGATCAGACTCCATGGTGTATCATTTGCTTCGACGTCCTCCAAGGTGACTTGGAAATTAGTTTCCCGGTCTCTAGAAGCAGGTAACCACATTCGGGGTTGATTCAGACCAGCTTTTCGCAATAACAGATGTCCGGGAGACGGACGTTGAACTACTAGGCTGATTCCAATTGGCTAAGACTCACATTTTTTGCCTCGTCAGTAAGTAGCACAAAAGGCGGTTGTGCTTTGGCTGGTTCTGGGCATGTCTGCTCAAACGGCAACGTGACAGAACTCTTCCTTTCGACGCTCGGCTTACGCTTGTTTCGCGGTACTTCTGGCCCTGATGGCTTCGTGTGATCTCCTTTGCGTCCTAGGCCTCTTTTTTGGCATTTGCACTTTTTCCAGATACGGTAGCGCACACCCAAAAAGGCAACGGCGATAACAGATGCTACGCCGAGAATGGTCACATTTACTATAACTTGGAAAGGTCCTTTCAATTACGTGGCAGTCGCTTGAGCCATGTTCTGCATTGATCCGTTTGAACCCCTCAGAATCAGTCCTGTACTGTACGTTCAGCCGTGGCGGATTCACAGTAGTCGTATGACCTTACTTCAATACAATGCTTTCTGCTCGCTGCACTTTTAGCAGCTTTCACAACTCGAATCTCTGATTTCTATACCTCACAAATCTACTGCACTCTTCTTTTTTCGCGTCGAATCCTCGGCTGGCTCGGCTGCGGTCGGCTCAGCCAGCTCGGCTGAGGTGGCTCGGCTGGCTCGGTTTCGCCTGCCAATGTGAACGCGCCTTCAAAAAATGGTAAAGGGAGAGAATATGTGGCTTATGCGTTATCAGTTAGAAAGAACGAGCCGAAAAGATACTGTAACAGTCCTCTGCATACATGCTTGAAGAACGCGTTTTACTAGTTTTACTCTTTCGCTGCCATTGCCACTCAAGGATACTGTGTCTGCATACAGTTTTATAAAACTTGGTGCAGCTGCCACGTCTACTGTCTCATATTATTCGTACCTGTTACCTTTTACCGCACGGGTACCTTGTTGAAGTCGAGGAGGCCAATTTAAGTGATGATGTGAAAGGAGTATGAGCAAGATATTGTAAACCAAACCCACATGGAAAACATTTGCTTTTGTTTATAGCAAAAGAACGAACCCGAGTGGGGCGGCTGATTGCCCCCTAGTACTTTCTCTTGCTCTCCTTTTGGCTTGCTCTTGCGCTTGGCACTATAATGAGTCTCAGCAGACTTCTCACAGTTCTTTTACGGCGAAATCGGTGTCCTAGATAATCAGACTTCAAATTCTCATAGCCATGGATGTTCGAGTGGGCATCGTTGCCTCGTCAATAGCGGGCAGAAGTTTCATAAAACAAAACTTCGATTATATCAACAATATCACTTCTCGAGGCAGCAGTCTTGACCTCGATGCCGCAGTGACCGTCTGCAAAGCCCTCCACTTAAACCGCAAATTTGTCATGTCGAATAGTTCCGAATACGGTGATGTGCCCGATAATGGTCGTACAACTGGCATGGTGGGCGCTATAGAACGTGGCGAGTACGATACATCCACGCCCGTCTTCACACCAACGTTTCGACGAGCTAAAGCTGTTGCATTTAGCCATGCTTACTTCTTCGCTGATATCGTTATGATTACAAGGACTCCTGATCCAGGCGACGGAGAGCTTATCAATTTGAGTATTGTGAGAGCATTCAATTGGAAGACTTGGTGCTTCTTCGCAGCCGCATTGCTAGTCACTGCATGTTTATTGAGGGCTATTACAACGACCATGCGGCACTACGTGGAAGGAAACCAGGTGCACCACTTGGACTCTGTTCGACTGATAACCATGTCCTGGCTACTAGGCGTGCTTGTCCTTGATTGCGCCTACACTAGCTCTCTGTTCTCGCACCAGCTAACGTTTTCAGACACACTACCTTATCAAGACTTTCAATCATTTGTGACTTGCCTAGAGCGCAATAAATGCCGGTTGATCACACCCTCATTATCCGTCAGTCATATACTGGCACTGACTGGATCAAACAGCGATGTGGATCGCAGAATTCAAGCCGTTCTAAAGAGGAAGCCACCCCTCGTAAAGAGTACAGCCGAGATACCTGGATGGGTATTGCGCGAAAAAAGTCAGTATTTAGTTTGGATTACGTCAAAAAATAACTTTTTTGCAACGGTTGGTAAAACGGACGGCTGCCAGTTTTATGTGATCGATTCTCCAAACAAAGACGCATGGACATTCCCAGTTCGCAAAGGATCCCCACTTCTGCCCATTTTAAACCAAGGTTCAGCAGCGTTCAGAGAAAATGGTCTGTTCTCGGCCCAAGTGCTCAAAGCTAAGTATTGGTCGTTGAGCGAATGTGATGAAAGCATGAATGCGGGTAGACGATCGGAATATCAATCAACGAATGCAGTCATCTTTTATCTCCTGTTGATCGGATTGCTTGGGGCTACCTTTGTGTTAGGGATCGAACTGACTGTGTTTTCTGCGTGTAAGCGGATACATCGATCGTAGTTTGCACATACTAATGCTGCGCTCTGATGACGCAGGTGTGACAAGGCCGTGTGTTTCGCAGAAGGGTATAAAGGAAAGTTCAGCGTTCAAATACAGTTGACATTGATTCAATCTGGTTTGTCTCTCTTGCATCCTAACAATATGTACATACAGTAGACCCTCTTTGTACTTCATCACATCACAACACAGCACAGCCACGCACTCGCGAGAGATTCGATGCATCAGTCAGCCTCGCCCGGATTAATGTCTGATTCATCTGGCACAACTTCTGGAGTCGTCGACTCGCGTTCGGTGGGTTGAGCCGGCTTGGTGATCGTCTGCTTGCATACGACATTTAGGATGACCGAAACGGAGGTCGGAGAACTGTGCCACGACCCATCATTGCTCAGGTAGGTCACGTTATCGAATTTGTCAGCGTTGAGCCATTTTTCTGGTTTGTAATCAGTGCTCGAGCCGTCGTCCCACTGTTGCACATCAGCTTCGCCAGGTACCTAGAGGAGCAAAAAGGGATGTGATTGAATCTTTCCTACAATTGGTTAAAGGTAGCCTTACTTTGCTCATGCCGAGGACGAGCGGATGTTTCATGCCCGGTCCCGAAAATAAGTCACGGTAGATAGTGAAGATGTTCTCGGCGGAAGGCAAGGTGGCATTGTATCGAGCGCAGATAGCGCGGGCACGAGCCAAGTCGAATTCATATTCATTCGGACGAATGAATTTGTTACATTCCTCCGTTGCACAAGATTCGTAGAAGTAGCAGTTTGTTTGCCCGAACTCATCACTTTTCGTTGCAGAGTGCAAGATGCGGTTGGCCAGCTGGAACACCTTGTACGGCAATGATGGCCACGCCGAATTGTCGCACCAATTGATCGGGGCGCCTACATCGACCGCGATTCCGCAAATGAAGAGGATCATCAGCAGCGTCTTGGCAGTTCCGGACATTTTTGAGGCCAAAAGAACGATTATGTGAGTCAGTTGATGCACGAGAGTTCGAACAGAAGAGGCCGCACCCGAGACACCCGAGGACACGATTAAAGTGTGCATGCTGCTGGCAGGGGTCTGCATTGGGAGTGATCTCTTTACACTTTATTACGGCTGACTGGCCATGGAAGAGACAGTCAAAGCTGTCCTTTGTTCCTTATTGTAACACTGTTGATATCAATCTAGAAAGTCGGTTATCCATAGCTGGTCGCTGGTGTGGACTCATACCTACAGTATGCTAATAACAACTCACGATAGCTGACGATTTGAATTTGAATCCTCCAAGAGAAAGAATATGATGCAAATTGTTTAGTAGATTATCAGCCGAATATTGTAGAGTTAAAAAATTATTGCAGTCTATCACTCGGCTTGATGGCGACTAAAAACCCCTGTGGTCCTCAAAAACGGTAAAAGTGTGACCAGGCGAGGGAAGTAAGATGCAGGATGCACGAAAATTAGATTTGTGAAAAATGTACATCAGAAAACTTTTTATTGGGAGAGGTTCAAGCTCGAATTTCATCTAAGCTACAACACTTTATCCTAAAAGTATCCCTGTTCCTGTTCCTGTTTTACCACATCACCAAGCACTTAACAGCGCACTCGAGGGTGAAGGGACAACACATCATACAAGGATGTATTTACCAGGCCGCGAGTCGAACGCTCGCCCCTAACTGCGCACCCGACCTGAGAGGCAGACGCCAAACCCTGAAGGCCACGAGCCCGGCGCGATGTCATTGGTCCTAGTTATCTTTCCTGCTCGACACTTCTGTTTTTACCTTGAAAATCCTTGGTGTATCAAATTATACATTTTTGGAATGACGGGTTCATCGTTTGGGCCATCAATACGAACACCGCGTCTCCTCAAAACTTATGGCATTACCCATAACAAAATGTGAAGTCTGACATGCGATCTTATTGATGATTTTTCGAAAGAGATTGATTAAAGTAACGAATGCTAGCCGCACAATTCAAAAAATCAGCACCAGCCATGCTGATAAGACTATATTACATCATCAAATTGGTCTGATCTCTTACGCTCACGTCTTCCTCTACTCTTATCTGCATTCGCTCATTCGTGGAAGAGCGTCAGGTGCAGTTTTTGAGATACTGCCTTTTTTGTCAAATATGTATAACTTCCTGCACGTAAAGCAGAAAGCAGAGTGGGGTGATCGTCTCATCGTCAGTCGTCCGTGTGGGAAACGGAAGGCGGGACAGCCGTCAACAATCCCCATGCAGGCTTGACGGCCTGATGCCTAACTCAATAGTCCAGGAACTAGTAAACTGACTAGTGCTTTGCCAAGTGCAAGCTGCTGCAAAAAATTGTGACAGCTGTCATAATTTTTGCTGTAGCTTAACGCCATTGCTAAAATCTTGTTTATCGCCTGACGTGTGCCACTAAGGAAGTCTTTACTTTGAGAGTCGAGCTAGCCAACTCCATACAAGTGCATGCCATTATATCGAGATATTCATGGAGTCTTCCAAAGGCGCAGATAATCGGGGTCGTGGCCTAGCGGGTTATGGCGTCTGCCTCTCACGCTGGTTGCGCACTTACTAGGGAGGGTTCGACTCCCGCCTCGGTACAAAATGATTGTCAATTATGTGTTCCTTAGCCCTCGAGTGCGCCTTATGGTGCTTGGCTATGGATAAAGTATGACATGACATGACATCGACTTCAAACATGCATTGTCGGTGCGCACGCGGAACAGACACAACTCACTGCTGCATGGCACATCACGACGTTCATCTCACAGACGACCGAACAGACCAATGCAGTAGGTACTGCCTGTACAGTACGTCTACACACCCACTTTTTATCATGAGCACACTCCTACGATAATCCTTGGGTGAAATATCTTGCATAAGACGGTAACTCGCTCCCAATTTTATCTTTTGTCGCAGCCTTTTTCTACGGCAGCAGTGACAGACGCGTCATAATGTTTGATACATTTAGTATTTGGGCCAAAATACACATTCTCATTCGTTCATTCAAGAGAGGACACGCCTTATGGGTACATGAGCCTGTACAAAAGCCACTCTTATCATTCAGTCCTCGCCGACGACTACGTCACTGTCCGAGCATAGCGCCCTATTTCCTTATCATTAGATTTGGCATAAACTCATTTCAAAGCACAACCATGTCATCGTGTCATTCGCCTTCCACAAGAAATATGAAAACGGTCGGCTTCTGGACTCATATCTTTTTTCGCCTACTCAGGCGTGCCCTCGTAATTTACAAGTCATCCATCTGGTGGTTCCTCGGCTATACAAAACTGTATAGACGAACCTACGAAAAGTCAGCCCGCGTTGAACGTGTGATATGGAGAAGCAAAGCGGACATTTTCTCGGCCATCAAACCGTGGCAATTTATGGGCTCGCACGAACGTTTCGAGAATCCTGATTTCGTCCTGCGAGAAGATGTCATCTTCTGTTGCTTGACCGTCGACGAGGCAGTCTTCGTCCAGCTGCCTTCCCATATAAGGAACTACACGGGCGATCGCTGTCCGTTCCTATGGATCACACTGTTCGATAAAGCAGTGCGCACAATCACTATGCCGTTGAAAAGCCTGATTCGGTTGGCCGAAACGGACGACCGCGTGTCTAGTTTTAAAGTGAAGGGGCTACTCATATCGAATTCGGGTCGTTGCGGGTCGACACTGCTGGCCAAGATGGTCCAGTTAGCCAGCGATCGTGTATTGGTCTTGAGCGAACCCGATCCCTTACAATGCCTTCAAGAGTATACCAGGCGTCTGAAGGGCAAATATGGAGAGAAGGAATTCATTCGCATCATTCGCAGCGCCATGCTCTTATCATTCAAACCAGTGCAAGGCGTGGATGCCATCGTGATCAAAATTCGTATGACGTGTATGAGAGTGTTGAAGTACGTGTACCAAGCAGCGCCAGAGCTCAAGCATATTTATGTACAACGAAAAGATAGGTTGAAAACGATCCAATCCTGGGAACGTGCTTTTGGACAAGCACTTGAAGCTAAATTTTTCAATTTCGCCTGTCGTCTCGGTTTGATGCAATTCCTCGTCCGACATTCATACAATGCAGAAAAAGATCAAATGCGAGTTTTAGCAACTGCTGATAAATACTTCAAGTTTAGCATGTTCGAAACAATGGCCATGCTATGGGCTGATAATCTAAATGCTTATGAGTACTGTAGAGATAATTATGGAATGGAAAGTATTTTCTATGAGGAGATAACAGCTGATCCAATCGGGGCGCTGGAGAAGACATTTCGAATTATGGGAATGTGTGAGAACGGGTTGCACAAGAGAAATGGTGGCCATAGCGATCAGGAAATATTGGCTGGTTTGAAAAGCGATTCGCAAAAAGACACACCATTATCGATGGAAGTATTAGATAGTAGAAAAGCTACTCCACTGACGCCCGCGGTCAAGAACAGATTGAACCAATTCATGACTGATTTAGGAATGCCACTTTTTGATTAGGATCAGTGACAGCGATGATTACTCCTGGGTACTGTTTTACCACAGCTTTAGCAATGCTAAAAGCAATGTTTCTCGCTCTTGACTGTGTAATTTTCCAGTTTTCTATTCACAATGTAAGCTTGTGCACAGTAGCTCAACAGCGCCTTTGTGTACTATAGAAATGATTTTTCAGCTTTGCAGGTATAAACTATTGTAACTATTCGTCTTTGTTTGAATTTTCAAGATGATATATATCTACTTTTAACAGACTCGTACCTGAAATTGATGGGGCGAACATACGCACGCAGGTTGTTCCGGGCCTTCCTGATCGTCACGTAATGGAACAACTGTTCGAAGTCGTTATAACGAAGCTTCATCGAGTGACAATGAGAGAACAAAACTTTTTCACTCGTAGAGTAGAGAAAAGAAGCGAAGCTGCTCACCTTTTCATCTCAATACTCCTCGAAACTATTCGTTGTATTTGTACATTATCTTAAAGAAAGTGTCATTTTCGGGTATTGCCTCCCAGGCAGCCTATGTTAGTCTAATATTATTTCTCAACCTGCTACAATGACATCACGCGCTGGTCGACAGACAATGAGACATGACACGAGTAAGTACGATTTCGTGTTCCCTGGCAACTAAGTAGCACACGCGTGAAGCTTGGACAGCCCCAGCTGCTTTTATATGTTCGTGATAAATACTGTATATCTGGGCTCCTATGGCCAATAAACATGGCCGCGCCCCGCATTGGGCGAGCTAGCGTCCATTTTTCAAGTTCGTGAGAGCGCGAACATTGATTGACAAGACGTTTCTTCGGGTTACCATGGACTGCTATTTGATGAACTACCTGGCCTTGAACAGATACTGTGGTAGGGAGGATAATGGCGAATGACGTTGCCGATGCCCCCGGCGACCCGCTGCTCGGATGCCCGTCCGCCAGGTGAGCTAGGTGGCCTCTAAAGAAGTAATTGCTATGGGCTCATGCACTGCGCTGTTTGAAATCGATTTTGGTAAAACAGGCTGCCAGAGCTACCTGCTCCATTGCAAGGGCAAATAGTGGTTTCTTCCATAAAAGGTGCGGAAGGGAGGGAGGTGCTGTGGGTAACTTTGCATCGAAATGGAACTGACCATTCGTGCGTAGCCCCTTTAAGGAAAAAGCTAGCGTTGCCAGGTTTGCGCCCCGTTTTTTACAAACTTCATAGTCTTTGCTTAGCCGGTTGCCATTGCAACATTCGCCACTGTCTTTCTCGTGCACACATTTACTTTGACTATCTATATCTCATAGCCTTAGGGTTGTTTCTAACATCGAGGACCCCCTTTTGGCCCAAGACAATGAGTACAATATCTCATTTCCCCACAACCTAATGGCGCATTGGCCCTCTGATGGGACGGGTCCATGATAGCTAATGGTCTGTCTGTCATTAGTCAACGTCTTCTACTGCGCGGTCGCAGTCCTTTGAGAGATAGTTAGTATTTTTTCTTTTCACTGCCAGAATGCCATTCAGCCATAGCGCATTTGACAAAGGGACTCGTCAGCCGTAGCTTAGATTTTTAATCCTTAAGAAAAAAAGAGATTCCTTCGAGGCTTTGGAATTCCGGTCACGCATACCTGTTTCTATAATCTCTAGTCGGAGGAACGTTGATGAACTGGCATCAGACACACATGGCAGAGCAGCTGTATCTGAAAACGGTCGCTCGCTCTGCGATCGATGAGCCTATTCGAGCTTTAAATAAGGGAATTGAAAAGTCTAAAAAATTTCTTCAGCTCAGCTTAACTGGTGGGAGAGAATGGGTAATTCCGTTGGTTCGCTGTGAAATTGGGTGGCCATCTGACTAATCACACGTTGAGCGCCCCGCCCTTCCCTCCCCTCGAGACACTGTTCATGGTCTATCATAGATATGTGGGCCCTAGGGTGATGGAGAGAAATGTAAGTTCTACGATCTATGGTGCAAGATGTGAAAACACAACGAGGTCTTTAATCACTTATTTTCGAAGATCCGTGGAAGTTTTTAGAGTAGCCCATAAATTCCAAGCTGCGTCATTCTATTTCCTACTTTGAGACAAAAGGCAAAAGGTCTCTCGCTAGGCGCGTCAATGGTTTTCATTTTTCTTGTCACATGCTAGCAAAGGATGGAAGCGGGGGGGGGGGGGACCAGAGTTGAGTTGGCGTGTATGGAATTGGATAAATTTACATCCACCTGCATTCTGTTACCTTTTGCCTAGGAAAGCTTTCTCGCTGATTGCCAACGCCTAGTCGAGCGTTGTGGCTAAGTTATTAGCAGAGAAGGGGAAAGCGTTTATTTAACGTAAGCTCAGGCATAGAAACCGACCTTCTTCCAACGTAGCACGTCTTCACATATTGCACAAATTTTTCACTTTTTCTTCGTACATATATTTGTCAGTATAGCGAAGAAACGACCAGTTTATGCAGGAAGGTACGTGTTAAGAAGGTGTTGAAGGAGTCAAGTCGGAGGTAGGCTAATGTCGACGAGCAACTGACGCACTTTCTCGTTTCCTTTATACCGCCGACCAGGCATTGTCGTAAAAACAGCTCTTCACCTACCTCTGGCCCGTTCTTAGGGCACGACGCGGGTCATCACCAGGCTCTCTGTTTTGCACACTTTGGTGAACGAGAATCGTCGTCTGGAGCAGCTTAAGAGAATCTTGTTGCCTGTTCTCACTCAACTTTGATTACTTTTACTTTCCGTCTCCAGTCCTGCGCCGCCCAACTTATCGTCAGCTTTGATCGTGGTTGTTTGATGTTCCTTTGTGAATTGAGCTTCCCTTCATTATCGGCATTCTTGCTATCACATGTTTGTTAGTACAAGTCCTGTTGCAATGGTCGAAAAAAAAGAAACCGTGTGGGCCGGCGCCAGTCTGGCCGATAACCCTAAGCCGGCCTTTACATATTCAGGTAGCAAAGAGGACGTGATCAACTATACGCACGGTGCAGTGACCGGATCGAAGATGGGTAACCTTTTCGGAACTATACTCATCTTTTTCTCTTATGTTATTGTGGCATTGACTTTCCCGCTCTCTTTGTTCATGTGTAAGTATTTGGCGGTTGGTGCAAATGAGCGCCCTTGTCTTCAATTTTGACTCTGTTCAGGTCTGAAAGTGGCGCAGGAATACGAGCGTATTGTTATATTTCGCCTGGGTAAGCTATTGACGGGTGGCGCAAGAGGACCTGGTCTATTCTTTATTCTACCGTGCATTGATACTTATCGAAAAATCGATCTGCGCACGGTGACTTATGACGTGCCCCCTCAAGAAATACTGTCCAAGGATTCAGTTACCGTCTCCGTCGATGCTGTAGCCTATTTTCGGACTTCGAGTAAGTTCAAGTGGGACAAAAAGTCCATAGGTGTCGAACGGACGCATTAGCTCACGATAGCTGTCTTCCGTGTGCAGCATAGCTGAAATGATGCCGAGTGGAGTGATTCGCCTTTAAAAATGCATGGGGACTGAAGCGGCGAATTGCTGTGCAAGCGGTAATCACGCTCCAGTGGAAACAGATGGGCAAATCTTACCCCCTGGCACCATGCACTTTGTCATGCATGCCTGAGCAGCCTGGTAACAGGACACTATTTCACTATGCAGACCCAATCCTATCGGTGACCAATGTCAATGACGCGTTCTACAGTACGAAGTTGCTGACGCAGACAACTCTTCGCAATGTTCTGGGCACGAAGACGTTGGCCGAAATGTTATCAGACCGTGAGCACATTTCATCACAAGCACAGGCAGTACTCGACGAAGGAACCGAACCGTGGGGAATCAAAGTGGAACGCATTGAAGTCAAAGACATTCGTTTGCCTCAACAGGTACGAAATATACTGTAGCTGTGTAAGGGCAGTTCTGGCGAGGATGGACCACTGAGGGTACCCATTACATAGTTACTAAGGCCATGTCACCCAGCCTCAAGTCCTACCACTGAACGGCCAAGGTACATCCAGTTTAAAGGGTCGTGGGCGGAGAGGATTGAACCCGGCCGACTGCGCCATCAATTTCACCGAAGGACCTGTACCTATGGTATTCTGTGGCCAATGCAATGGTGCTTTTTAGCTGACAAGAGCTATGGCAGCCGAGGCGGAGGCAACACGAGAAGCTCGTGCTAAAGTGATAGCAGCCGAAGGTGAACAAAAAGCTAGCAGGGCTTTGAAAGAAGCGGCCTCAGTGCTGGGCGAGTGCGGCACAGCAATACAACTACGCTACTTGCAAACACTGAATAATATCGCGGCTGAGCATAATTCAACAATCGTGTTCCCACTTCCCATTAATATGTTCTCAGAAATGATGAAAAAGTGAATGGTAGGCGGTAGTCGTGTACACATATCAGAGTTTATGCATTATGAACAGGAATGGGTGCGTGATTCATGTCATGTATGCGGTACTCTATTGTATTTTGATCCCTTTTTAATGTTTAATTGATCACCTAGAATAGGTTTTCTGTGCTGTTTGTCCCTGGTCGCATTGTGACCACGTGGTATGCATAGACTTCGATCCTATTTGGATTACATCAGTGATACTACCGTATTCTGTTCTATGACAGCATGTACTGTAGATAAACGAGTCCTTGGAGTAATGTGCTTGTGATTTGGTCAACTTGTTATATTCTTGTCACCTACTTGTTTCTGCGCGGACGTTCGGTCGCCAGAAGGCTTTGTCGACTCGCGAATATTGTGGGAAATAGATTGCCAGTGTCCTCTGGTTCTTCGTAAAGGCATGTTTGAAAAGTGCGGTATAGTTCGAGAAACCCAGTTGGGTACTCTCGTGTATGCTAAGTTTGACCGAGCAGATTGTTGCGGTCGGCCCTTTCTCATTCCAGGCTTGAAAACCCAAGGATCAAAATATAGTAGAGTACCGCGTACATGACATGAATCACGCACCCATTCCTCTTCATAATGCATAAACTCTGATATGTGTTCAGCCACTTAATTTGAAGCGAGTAGAGTACGTGCAATTTTCCGAAACCCTATCTTTGTTTTAATTTTTTAAAGCTCCCGATCCCGATCCAGCATTCCGATTTAGTTTTTAAAGATTGGGAATTGTGATCATGGCGGGGGTCAGTCGGAATTTCAGCGATGCTTTTAATGCTGGTGCGCCTATTTCGGCTTACTGTAAATATCCTCTACATGCTGCTGTTTGCTCACGCTCCCACAGTTCCAATTCCAGTCACCTGCGTAGGTCGATAGGTGTCGCTCTGCAATTTGAGAGACCAGCCGGATACGAGTTCCGATTGTAGTAAGTCTGGGTCAGGATTGCTGGGGGATCAGTGGAGTTTTTGCACTAGGTCTTTCGATCTGGTCCCTGCTGGAAACATCACCCTGACGGGTGACCCCGGGTTTTTGGCCCAGTAAAAATCGTGACGGACCAGGACATGCTGCATATTACATTACGATAAGGCAAGCGCATGGCAAATACTGCAGTGGTGACGACATAGAGAAATCCAAAATCTGATCTGACCATCATTAGTCGAACGTGAATAAGCGATGGGCCTCAAGACTGCGTCAGATTTTTTGTTTAGCATTCCAAGGATTCCACGAGACGCCAATGTTATGATAGTTGCAAAGGCGGAAAAATGCGGCGTGCATACAATGAGTACAGCAATTAGAGAACACGATGAGCAAGGAAACACCGATCGCAATCAGGTAACTTGTAGCTACTGGACGAACACTCATTTTTCAGCTCTGATATGTGTTGTCACTTAATTTGAAGCGAGTAGAGTACGTGCAATTTTCCGAAACCCCATCTTTGTTTCAATTTTTTAAAGCTCCCGATCCCGATACCGCTCCAGCATTCCGATTTAGTTTTT
>JASANH010001229.1:0-96023 GCA_030248295.1 Mesodorylaimus sp. YZB2_4
GAGCCCAATTTTCGGCCGCCCCCTCCAGCACAGCCTGCTAGGTTGGCTTTGATATAAGCGGCATCGAGAAAAATGTGTGCGCGCCGCATGAGCAAACTGCCCTATTTCAAAAAAATTAATAGAATCAACTGCAAGCACTTAAAATTCATCGTCATCGTCACTTGCAGAAACAGACGATGCTGTGCTGTTTTCGTCAGTTCCAGTAATATTGCTGTAAAAGCCATGGTAAATTCGTAGAATGAATGGCAGTTGCTTTTTTAAATCTTCAACTTTCGCTTCCTTCACTTTACGGCCAGGAGCCATGGTCAAATCGGGTGACTTAGGGCCACTTTCACAGTGGGATCGAAATTTCTTCCCCTGAGGTCAACTTCTTTCCAATCTTCGCTTTAATCGAATGAGTAGCGGTATTTGAATAACCCAAAACGATCAACACGTATCCAGCGAATGTTTCTGAATTCCACAGTTTCTTTTGCTGTGTTCCGCTGCCTTTACGTCAATTTCATGGCGTTTTGTAAATTTTTCTCATTGATCAAACCACCCGCGATATTTTGAACCGCAAACGGTCTCTTGTGCACCTTGACATTCTTGATAATGTTTCTGTATTCGTCACCTGTGAACACTTTCTCCACTTTCGATATAGATTGCTCAATCAGTCCGAAATCGCGGTCAGAGTCCATGTAAGAGTGCCCAACCTCAGGAAACTTGTGGTCGATCACATCAAATCGCCGCGTTGTGAGGATGTACATACTGCCAAACTTCCAAGTCGCCTACTGAAGGCAATAGAGAATAGCTGCAGTAATTCACTAAACTGCACAGCATTGGCAGGGGTGGCGAATGATCATCACATGCAGCCATGGATGGTGGTGGCCATTGAAATGGCGCTACAAGTGCGCTCGAGTGCTGCCCCCTGTATCTCGCACACCATTCTGACCAGCCCCCAGATCTCTTTTGTCTCACACCTAACATTACTCGGACGGTGGGCCATAACACATAAACACACCCCCATTTGACCGCGCAAGCGTACCAACATGTCCGACTCACCCACCAGCTACGGGGGCGAACAAGACACTACGGAAACTCTCCGCTCCCTCAGCACCTTTCATAGCTAGTAGGACGTTAGTAGTGAGCAGTGCGAAAAGCGAGCATCGAACGAGAACACACAACCTCCTACGTGAAAAAGAAACGAGCATGGGACGAGACGAGAACACTAGTACACAATGGAAAATATGATGCAACACTTCGCACGATTCAAGCCCTCGCTTCTTCCCTTTTTCTCCTCACTTCTTGACCAACTTTGTGGCGATTTTGCAAGCCATCGATTTTAGCACACCCATGCCACCTGAACAAAAATCGCACTTTCAGAAAATTCACGCAAACACAATGTCTGCATTACTTTTTCCATTCTTGGCCACAGCCATCTTTGGTTCCTTCGAGGGAGGCCCCGACTTGCTGATTCCTAAAATGACATTGAAATATTGGAAAGCAGAAAACAATGCCGAATCCATTTTACCCTTGGCGTCCAGTTTCTTCCCGCCCGATTTTCCCGCGCTCACTAGAAACATACACGAGTGTACAAGGGGAGTCTATGCACAGAGCAGCCTTACCCTTGCCCCCCTTGGCAATGGCGATCTTCGATTCGGCCATCGATGGTCCACGCTTGCTCGTGGCGGCTGAAGCAGGAGCATCAGGGATGGTCACAGAACTCGACACAGCCAGCTTACATTTCCCCTTGGTGGAGCCAGGCTTCTTCGAGTCCTCCGTCAACGTCACGACATCCTCTGAAAAAAGACACCATTTGAAACGCCTTCGACGAATTACTCGTTCGCCCCACCTTCGTTCGGGTTTCTCGGAGGACCGGGCAGTTCTAAAACAAAAAAATTGAGAAAAACGATGTCGAAAGAAGAAGCAGGCCACGCTCTCACCGATCATTTCATTGTTGTTTCCGTCGGTGCACAGGCGTTTCACCGCACCAGCGTAGACTGCGAAGAGCTTGTTGACCCGCTTGTCCGGTTTCCCAGCCAGGCACTTCAACTTCGGGCTCATGATGTCGACGCGGTGCATACGCACGAACTGAAAGAAATATGGTGCGAGGACACTAACAACTGGCCCCGAGTCCGACTCACCCTCACCACACCCAGCAGATTCACACGTCCGTGCCGCGTCCACGATTGCTCGGCCAAGTAGCTGGCACTGACCACAGCCGACTTGGTCACACCATTCCTGCACAGGAAGACCACGTTGGGACACGACTTGTTGGCGTCCATGTGAATCTTGACGAGAGCCACAGCATCAGCCACCATTTTCGAGTCGATGGAGTCGAAGTTTTCGTGGTTCATGTAGACCAAGGTCACCTGCAAAAGGGTGGAATATGGAAATGATGACGCGGGAAACAAGCAACGGACTACTCACGCTGAACTCGTTGACGATCTCCTGTCCATCCGCGTCAAGCACAGGCTGAATGAACTTGCCAGAAACGCAGATGACGGAGCACTGGCCTCGTCCCCTCACAACTGGTCCACTGAGCACGTACTCGCCGCAGCCTTCCTTCTTGATCGTGATCGTCTCCCCATCCAATGGAAAGAATTTGAAGCAGCGGGTCGCTTCCTCCGCCAAGCAGACCACCGAGATCTGAAAGGACTGAGGATGAAGTCTCGTGGTCGACAAGAGCAGGACTCGTCGATACCTCGCTGTGTTCGATGAAATTCCAGAAGGCCAAAGCTTCGTTCCGATTTTGCGGGAATGCGCCCACAAACGCCCTGTTCGCCGCGAAGCCGCGCATCATGCTCAAGTTCAGACGCACCTTGACCGGCTTCTTGCCTTTCCTGGCGTCGATCAACTTCCAGGTCACCATGGTGTCTTCGGCGATGGAAATGCGCACGGATTTTTTCCCAACATAGTTGGGCACTTCCGCCGAATCCCAGTTGCGCTTCATGGACTTGGCTTTCACGTCCTCCTCGAATGCTTTGATCTTTGGGTTCAGGACTGGATCGTCCTCGGTGGTGATGAAGGGGTCCGCCACCAGCGCCAGCTCAGTGGCATTGTCAACGTAGTCGGAAGCGATGGAGTCCACCATGCTCTGTTGGAGAAGCGCATTGTCCCCGTGTTTGGCTGTCTGCTCTTGGTTTCGACCTTCCACCTTATTGGCGTACTGCAGAGCCACGAGGGTGATTTCTGGGAAAACAATATTCAATTACCTCGGAGGCCAGGGTCTGAGGTCTGCTTACTGTCTCTTCGGATGGCGACGATGGCGACTGTGATGATGGCGATGGCGATGATGAGGACGAGGGAGAGGACGACGCACAGAGCAATAAGTAAGTCTGAAAGACACACCGTCAAATTGTGCGCAGAGAGCGGACACGCATACTGCACCTTTCTTGTCCTTGCAGGGGTCGATTGTTGTCCAGTTGTCAGGTATCGTGCTGTTGAACACTTCGATGATCGTCACTGGTTCTTCCGTTTCTGAAAAACGGAAAGCTGAAACTGGAGCACAGCTTGGCATGCTCGCTCACCCTCGGACTTGACCTGCGCTTCGAAGGGCTCGGACGTGAACTTTTTCGATGGATGTTGGCCGTCGAACGAGAAGCGCAGACGGAGGACGCACGTGTAAGCGCCCGATTCGGTCACACCCAGGACTTTGCCCGTCTGAAATGGATGGAATGCAGATTGAGAGGGAACTCTGGTTCAGTTCATACCCCGATCATTTTCCCGTCACGGAACCACTGGTACACATGGTGAGAATGTTGCAGCAGCCAACCACCGCCCACCACTTCTGCCTTCAGAGCAATCAACTTCTCGTTTTCGTCGTAGATCGCAACCGTTCTAAAACAGCAGAAATTCTGTTAGTGCTTCGAGAATGCTCAGCGAGGAAGGACTCACCGAAGACGACGAGGGGGTGGAAGAGCGTGGCCCGGCTCTTGTTGTTGCCCATGTACTCGCAGCTCAGAGTGAGGAGGTCCGTGTTGGCGAAGACGGTCTCATTGAAGGTCAAAGGAACGCTGCCCGTGATCTTCGTCCTGGTTTGCCTGTCCAAGACGAAGCCCGTCAGATTCTTGATCTCGCAAATCAGGTCCACATCGACCCCAAACGCATCAGAACGCGGTAAGGAGAACAGCCACCCGGTGGAATTCCTTTGCTCCAAGTCAATCACGATCGGTGAGCCGAAGCGGTGTTTCTTTTTCGAATCGTGCGGGAAATGCGCGGACGGTATTTCGTCGTCGTCTAAATAAATGAAATATTGGTCGATGCAGGAAAGAAGCGAAAGTTCTTACCTGGGCAGTCATCGAGATTCATCAAGGCGGTCGCAACATTACCCCAAGCGTACATAGCGCACGATGTTTCGACCCGCCCTGGGCACAGGAGGCCTAACCCAAATCGAATCAGGTCATCGCACCAAAAGTTCTTCAGGCTGCCGCAGGTGGTCTTTTCCACGTTGTTGTTGGTGGATGTGTACAAGCCAAGGCCGGTGCAGTTCTCAGGAATGTCCTCGTCGTTGTAGGGACCTGAAAGGAACATTGTTTCGCGATTTATCGACTTGACAATTGATGATTCGAGATTTCGATGATCGAATCTAATCGTAAGGTCATATACAGAACTAAGAATGAGTGAAAGGCACAAGGCGAAGGGTTGAACGTGCAATATACCAGAGTTTGAGGCGGAAGATTGGAACCCATTCAGCCCTTTGCACTTGTTTTATGGCCATCATCCATCGCCGACCGATATTATGGTTGACCGATAATATCGATCGATAATTGCATTATCGGGCTGACATTGGCCATCATGTCTCGATCTCAACCGAACCTACTTCCTATCGCACTAAACGCTGTCCACTAGACCCATTCAAAAACAGATTCTAGGGGGGGGGAGAGCCAAAGAAAGAAACGACTTACAGAGGGCGAAGGGGATGGTGATGCTCACAGCCGACCGTTGGCCTCGGTAGCGTGCGAAGAGAGCGATCGACAGCAGTTCTTCGACGATGGTCAGGCGAAAGATGGTTCGATTTTTGCTTGGATCGCAGGATTCAGTTTGGATCACGCGGCCGGTCTCGTCGACGATTTCGGACACGGTCGATTCAGTGCACGGGTTGTTGGCTGGGCTGACAGAGATCACCAAAGTGGAGTTCAGAAATGGGAGGTCCGACTTCAGGTTGAGGGGATCGAAAAAGCCGGATTGATCGAAGTCGATTTCTAAAACGAACGAAAACCCATAAAATATTACGAAGTGCGCGAAAAAAGTCTGGAGTGTATCTTACGTGGTGCGTGGGCCTGTTAAGCTCGTAGCATCTTCAAGCGAACGGCGTGATCGTGCCAGGCTGAAAATATGAGGCTGTAAGAAAAATATACGAAAAAATGAACGATGCGTACCGAACGGCATTTCGAACATTCTCAGGGGGTAAGCGGCGGCGGTCGAAATCATGACGGCAATGAAAGCCAAGCAGAACGACGTCTTCATTTTCGGGGAATTCACGGAACGAAGGAAAACCGAGGAACGGATCGAAAAGCGAAGAAAAAAACGAGAAGAAACGACGCTGAATTTCCCGCAGCTGAAGTGTGCAGGCGCAAAGAACTGAAATGACGAACTTTACGTTCAGTCTCCTAGCGCGCAGTGTGTTAGCTCCGCCCCCAATTAGTGGCGATCCCGGATTGGTTGATTGACCGCGCACACACCCAATAAGCTTCGTTTCTGATATGTGGCGCTCGCGGATTAGTCGGCGGAGGGGGAGCTCTTGCGGATAATGTCAATGTCACACGATGATCATGCATTTTCAGGACCAGCGATTGCGAACTGCCTCTGCGGACCGCAAAGTGTTTGTGGCTACAAATCGGAGCAGTATTTTTGTCAGTGTGTTATGTCAGGAAATTGCCTAGTTTTGTGTGATGCAGGCCTTCGTCGGCAGATGATTTTCTGATCACTTACTTTGGTTATAATTTGTTGCAGTACCTCGAGGAAGCAAGCATGTATTTTGGTTTGGGAGTGCGCTTGCGATGTGTGACCAGCAGAAATATATGAAACCACAGACACAGAATCGTTTTTCTACAAATGCCTTCTAAGAATGGCACACAGATAGTATTCACCGCTTCCAATTAATGCTACGTTGGGATTTTATGAGGCAATAATCTGTGAAGAGGCAATAAGTCTTCAATTTACTAGGAAAATGCGCGCAGATGCAGGGCTGCAGGACGGAACGATCAGAATGTTGGTTAAGATGACGTCTGTTCGCCGTCGAAGACCGGTTCCCATTCTCAGAACGTCAGAGTGGAACTGGGACCTCCGAGTCAGGGTTTGTGGGCCCAAGTAGTTCGCGAGACCAAAGCGTTAAGCAACTGAGCGACCGCGGCTGTGAGTGCATGAGCTGATAGTACACCTAATTCCCAACTGTCGATTAAGTTAGCATCTAATCAGTGCAATCCGTCTTTTATCCTGCTCTAAAAACTCTTAATTAAGTAATCAATTTCCAATACTGGATACCGTTCTACTGGAGAGAGTAATTGCAATTACTCTCTCCAGTAGAACGGATCCAGTATTGGAACCCGTTCTACTGGAGGTAAAAAACCCATTGCAGGCAAACAAGTCTTCCGACCCAGTCAAATTGCTGAAACATCACCGTGACGGGTGTCGCTCCGACCATCTACTGCCTCCTACCTCCGCGCAGAGGATCGCTTGGCAGATGAGCTGCAATCGCTCGGGCGTGTTTTGACTATGGCAAGAAGATGGTCCCAAGTTTGAGGAAAGGGGCGAGAACGACACCAGCATCACTGATACGCCAGAGATCATACAAAAACTAGGCTCGAGATCAGCACCGAATCCCACCGCTACCAGACCTCAGATAAGTGTCATGGGCGCAGGTGCCGGCATCAGCCTTATCACCTCCGTCGCTTGGTGGGAGACATCTGCCTGTCACGCCCGATGCGCTCTCCTCAACTCACTGTGCTGACTCGGGCCACATACCCATTACTTGTGTTATGTCTATTGATTCGTGAATACCCCCTCTACTTGCTGGAGCTAGTAACGGCAGCAAGGCTACCAAAGTAGTCCAGTAACTTATCATCATCTGAACAAGTTATCAGCCATTTCTGATCGTGAGCTCCAGCAGCGCCATGAACTCAGCCGTCTGAACACAGAATCCATTGGTGTACCGTCAACTGAAGCTCCCCAGTCAACTCGTTGCCAGCACGACCTTTCGACAAAGATGTAGAAGGAGCGTGGATGCTTTCTTTTTAGTCCAAGCTCAAGTGGAAAGAATTTGGCGCCATTTGCTTGGTTGAATTCTGTTTATGACAGTGTGTTGCCTTCTGATGATGCATGCAGGCGAATCCACAAATACAACTTTAAAGATCCCGAAACTGGCGCCTGCACGAATCACTTGAATCTAGCTGGTAAATATTTGACACTTGACACTTGACTCGCAGAGTGTGTGAAGAAAGTTGTTTTCTAAATGCTTTTCATCACTCACAATTAGTGTCTCAGATTAGGGAATTGTACCCAGTTTGGAAAAATGAGATGAGGACGAGTTGACAGAATAGAATATGACAAATAATTTGAAGTCAAAGGGCGCAGTTAGGTGAACGCATGGCAGATCATTATCACAGCAAATCTTGCTCGTGTATGGGGCGCCACTGTTGATGCTGACGAAATCCATACAGGCGAGTACCTGACTTCTTTTCCACCAGTGCACGAAAGTGTGCACACTACAGTACACTAGCCGCGGCGACCTGACAGTAGCTTGGACCAACAGGTACAGTAGATAAATAGGGACTGAATTGAAATTGAGCACCTCGATATTGCTTTGGCATGAGCAAAAAGTTTAAGGTGCAATAGTAAATAGATTTTTTCAGTAAATTCATTAATTAAAATTTTGCAGAAGAATTTGTACTTTTCACACAGCTGTACAATCTTCTGGCTAAAGACAAGGGCAAAACAGCCAAAACGAATCAAACGAGCCCTGATAATTTGTATGAACGTATAAAAATGGAGTGTGACTCATACGAGTACGCAAAAATTGCAAAGCCCGCCCACCGTGCCCTTGGCTGCATTCGTCTGCTATACGTCTTCAAAACGCCAGAATACGTGCTTGCATTGTTTCCAGATAAAGAACACGTCATTCATAAAACGTTATTGCTGACCAGCTAACTAAGCAAGCAACGAAATGCTAACGAAAGTCCACTCGTTTTTCGTCTAAAATACGCAGGACAAGGGGTGAGTCAGTGGGCCAGCTATATATATGCCATGTGTAGAGCTCTCTTGGACATTTCTGCCGGTCATGAACACGAAAGAGTGTCCACTGTAGCTGTCGATGAGTCTTGGCTGGTTTGCTCGCTACCAGGAAAAACGTCCGGACCTACTTATATATTTATTTGCTCGGCTGCTGGCACAGTGCACTTTGGCACATTGGCGCGTTGGCACGGCACCGCTCTGAGTCTTCATGGTAAGTGGGTTTGTATAGTACTCGTACATGTGGAAGGCGGCACTGCCTTGCTGGAATACTGTAACTCAGTTTGTTACAATCTGTAGCTTACATGGTGTCTTCTTGCATCAGTGTAGAAGTCACATATGGCTGCCTGCAGTAACATTAGGTTGTGCGCTTTGTGGTAAAACAGGGACAGGCAGGAACATTGCCCTTGAGTCCTTTGGCAAAACAACAATGCTTTTATGCCACTTTAGAAAAATCACGCCGCGTTTTCGGTCAAGCAAGGTCAGACGGGTGCCGACTGGTTTGAAGAGGTAAGACCAATCAGTCCATGATTACTTGTGCCTGCTACCTGATGGATTCTGATACATCACAGACTGGGCTAGTGACCTTGGTGTGGGTTGGACGTCCCTCTCACGCCAGGTGCGCAGTTGCAGGCCAGTGTATCGCAGAAGTCTCTCAAGTTCGAATCCCTCTCAAGCCTTGAGTTTTTGTATAAAATTACTGTTGGTGCTCTCGTGTCTCGTCACAGCAATAAGCAGTGTTATTCCGGGGGGACCTGTGAAAGTGGCTAATTCCTGGGATTTATGCTGTAGCTCTAAAAGCAATGTTTAGCTTTCATCAGCGTCCTCTTCAGTGCATTCGAGGACATGATAGCATGCAACCATAATTCTGTGCTTACGATTCAACCAGAGTTTTTCTAAATTTCTAATCAATTTCAAGCCAAGATTATGGCAATTAGTCAAGATTAGAAAAAATGCGTAGCTTAGGGCGTGTGCAATCAAACAAAACCTGGGCCTCAATCGTTTGAAAATTTGTGGACATTCGACTCATAAAACTGACCAACCCTCAGCTCTATTCCATCTACACCCATGACCTCGACTCTCCCATCCATTGCCTCCGCGTGCTTCCCTGCTGACTGCGAATTGATGATTTTTCAAGACCATTTTTGTCAACAAACCAAGCCGACAATAACGTTCACGTTTCGTTTTTCATTTCACCGACAGCATATGGTCTGCAGGAAAGGACAGGGAGAGAGCACGACGGGGAATTTGTCTGTATTTGCACAAGCTTAGGCCGGGCCGGCATTGCCATTCCCATTCCACCTTTACTTTTCACATAGTATTACTAAAAATGGAATTCGCTACTGCCATCCCCCTCCACTTGAAGACTGTCAGAACGGGTCCCATTTACGGATTTCAACAGACCTTTTGCCACTTGACTTTTCCTCTCGGCCTTCGTTGTGTTGGCTTAGTTTGGCACGCGAGGCCAAATTAATCAGAGACACACCTCGACACTCGTCTTCTCCATTCAATGATTAATGCTCGGCTTATAAAACTTGTACAAGGACGAAGGATGAGGACGAACATTTGCTCCAGTCCGTCCTTTTATTTTGACATTTCACACAGAATCTTCGTCATCGATTTTACTTCGACGAAGAGAGAAAATGAAAGGCGAATGGCGTAATTAAGGGGGGCCCGTGTGTTTGACGTCCCAATGGATGACCCGAGGGAATGACAGTAGACTCAAAGAATGATAATTTTATGCTCACGAGGTGATTCAACCAAGAAGAACTTGAATTTCTTATCGATTTCAAGACTCTACTTTTAATCACAGCAAATAGAGCATGGTGACTGCACCTTGTTTGGGGAGGGATCACTTTTCGTCCCTCGACTGGCTGGCCTCCATCCATTTTCCACTCTTTATCGATCGGCTCGTTTATGGTAAATTGCGCAAATTGGTACACGGCCGAGTGCAGGTCGTTGTTTTCCATTTATGCCCTACGCTGACTAGCGACAGCAAAAAGGGACCAAATCCATTTAGCTTCCGACTAAAATCTCTCATTTATTTCTTCCCCTCTTCGCTTGGCAGCTAGTGAACATAAACTGAGCATATCGGCCTTGGGTTTTTGATTTTCGTGACGGAGTCAGGAAGTAATAAGGAGGCTTTTAGGAATCAATTTGAACCCTTGCAGTGCTCTTCTTGCCAGTCGTAGTCTCGAGCCGTGCCTGGCCTCGAAAGAACGTTCCAATAGGAACGAGGGGCTTCTCTCTTCGACTACTACCGTGCTGCCAACGAGCTGTCAGCTTCGCCTCCGTTTTACAGATACGATGCGAAATGTGGGTTGGAAATGGGCTTATCGCCGACGGGGCATCAGCAAAAACGACATGCCACCTAGTCGATAATATTCAACCTATGCTTTACCTCCCCCCCCCCCCCCCGCTGTGGCTGGGAACGTAAACTAGTTCAGCAAAATTTTCGACTCGTATACATGATCTTTGATGCGAAACGAGGATTTGGCCATGACGAAGCTGGCGAACACGGGGTCTCGCCAGGGAACTAGTCAAAGTTGAATATTTCAAAGCACCCAGTCGACGGTGCTTTGTCAGAGGGCCGCTACATTTCATTAAAAGCGACAATTGAAATTCATCAGCAGTTTTTCCAACGTTTTTGATAAATCTCACTCAAAAATCGATAAGTTTTTAGAATTGATTTCGTTTTTAATAAGACTCAGCAGATTCAATTGAAATTCTTCACATTTCATACTTTTCTGCCTCAAATTTTGTAGACCTAGCGAGGACTGGAGGTTGCGCGCGAACTATACGCTCCCCACCTACAGTAATCCCTGGTCCATATACGGGCATAGACTTGGCCCGAGGCGTTCGTTCACTTCGATCGAGGTTATTCATTGTTGACACAACGCGTGCCTCTTTTGTGTCGTCTAATGGTTGCTACTTGGTTGAATGAAACCTAAGATTGTTGACGTCCCGCATTCCCCCTCGTCCCCTCTTATCTCTACCTGTCTCCTTCTTATTCGACTAGACCGATTTGAAAGAAATTTTTCCCTCATTCTGCAACGACCTCGACAGATTTGAGAAAACGAACGGACGGACTGATGTTTCGTCGATTTTTGATCCCAAAGTATTGATCCCAAAGTTGAAAAAATTGTTTCCATTCTGCCCAAATAAGGTCTCCCAGAAGCGCTTACAGTAAGCCATGGACTGTGACGCATACGTTGGCTTTTTGTGTAGGTTCTAGAAAGGCGGAGTCAGCTCTGACTTCCAGCTAGTTTGAATAAGCTGCTTGGAAAAGCTCGCTGTCACGGGCTCAGGCGAGTGCCAAGTCTGGCCCGACTGGGTCGGGCCGGGGAAGTGTGGTCGGGTTTGGGATTGGACTGGTCTCTCCAAACTTGCCTAGCTAGTCAGATCTATTTTGCACCTACACTACCTGCTCTACTGTACCAGGCCCTGGTGACGTAGCGCTCGGCTCCTGGTTGACTCATCCTCGGGGTCTATCACGTGATCGTGCATGTATGAGTCACTGCTCACCTCTAGCATAAAACCAAACCCGAAATCGGTGATATTTGTTTCAGTAGCAGTCGATTTTTATAATTCATGCTTATTTCAATGGGAATGTCCACCCCGCACGTTTTGGATCTCAATCAATTGATGGAAGATTACGCCTGGCGATATTTTCAAGATCTAGAGGCTATACGAAAGGGTCGAAGCGAGTATCGTGGTTTGGATAGATCTGATGTCCATTTCGAATTTAATCTGAAACGGCTGATTATCCAGCACGAAGATCCCGTCTACATCAACCTGACACCATCATCTCCTAAACCGTAAGTCGTCTTGCTTGCCTCCTGCTGGCCTGTGCAGCCTCTTTTGCCTTACTCCATCAAATTTGCTGTACAATCCACATTCTTTGCCTTTTCCTCAGGTTTTTCTGTGATGGTGCATCAGAATTAAGGCGAGGGGGGTTTTTTCGTACAAAGGTCTGGTTTCGTCTTGCCTTATCTTATTGTCCATCAGTAGATTTATCACGAGAACATTTCTTTCTTAGCTGTATGATATACCTCCCCCCCGCGTCCATGGGGGAAACCCACACGTGTACTAGAGGGTACAAACAGAACGGGGAAGAAACCCTAATCAAGGGATGCGGGTTGCTGATGGGAAGATACCAGGGGAATACTGTATGACCACCTTGGAAACTTACCTTGTGATTATCTTCCTGCGGCTAATTACGAGCTGCAGAACCCTACTTATGGCACAGCGGGAAGCCTTCATCTGAAACCATATTTTACTCACTGAGAAATATTGTGGCGTTTCGTCGAACAATGCACATTCTGCAGTACAGTATGTAATCTTGCGCCCATTTTTTTCAACGTGCCTTTAGCTTATTCTATACCCCTCCCCCATCCAGCAGCATGCACCATACTGGGAGATGTAGAATGGGGAGACAGGAATCACCATGCGCGTAAAAGGGAGATAGAATGTACGATTATGTAAGCCTAAGGCGAGAGGGAAATAAAGTTCAGGGCATGTGAAATAGAATGTTCACTCTGACTAGAGCCGCCCGCCAAAGCATGTTTCAGAAAGAGTAAAATATAGTTTCAGGTGGCAGTATCCTGTGTTTTTGCTTTTTTCTGCTTCCCGACCAGTGGTGTTCTGTAGGTCCCTAGTTTGCCACACGATGATGATCATAGCTCCCAAGGTGGCTATTTCCCTATTCAGCACCTGGTGTTCTTGGCTTTCTTCTGCTGTACGTAGACTGGCAGAAAAACGTTGGCCGCTACCAACTATCCCCTCCCCTTTCTCCCTTGTTGATGTCTTACCTACCAAACACAGGTAGCGCACTCGAGGATGAAGGTACATATTTGACGAGAAATGATGTACCCAGCCTCGAGTCGAACGCGCGCGCGGCGCCTGGCGTGAGAGGCGTGACAGCCCGGGTCGTGGCCTAGCGGTAGGCGTCTGCCTGTCACGCTGAGTGCGCACTTACATGAGAGGGTTCGATTCCCGCTTGAGTAAAAAGTGATTGTTTGATTGTTAAATATGTGTTCTTTAGCCACTGAGCGCGCTGTATAGTGCTTGACTATGGATAAAGTATGACATGACATACTGTGCTGTGTGAGGCAGACGCCTACCCCCCCTCCCCCAGGCGTCACATATGTACAGGTACCCCACCAGCTTCTCCCAAATGGCTTCCGCGTCGTTTCTGTGATGCGCCTGGTTATCTTTCGGGGTCCGACGGTTCTTTCCCACCAAACCTAAACCGAGGGCAGTTTGAACAAGCCTTCTCCTGAGTCCGTGGCTGAAACATGACCCAGCTGCTGGCTCTGTGCAGAGGACGACCCTGACTCATTTCAGGTACACTCTTCTCAAATCCATCTTCACCAACAACACAGCCCGTCCTCAAGAATATTCATTCAAAACAGAGCGTATGACCGAATCGATTTGTACCGTCTGCCGCGAGCAAGGCTACAATATCGGCGAAGAAGCAGAATTGACACTGAAAACACCATGCGAGATTCTCGAATTCAAAGCCGGATTTCGACACGAAATGCATGTCAATAAAATCCAAGAGAATTCCATCACCGAAACATTGACTTGGGGCGTCGACAGCAACATCGTCGTACCACCCCATTTCCAAACCACCGCCGAACTGGTCGTCGAGGAGATGCAATATCGAGGCGCATTCTCGGTGGCCACCCGTATGTCCGGCCAAGTCACCATATCCTTGGTCCGTCGTCGTGATGGATTCCTGATCATGCCCGTCAGCACCAACATCCTCGACGTGTTCCGCGACGCACTCGAAAACGCCCGCGGCAATGCTGCTCGGGATCTCAAGGCCATCTCAGTCATCGAAGGCAACTGCATCAAATTGGTATCGAAAGGAAGCTGCAGTTTCCAATTCGCAATGAAACAACGGGTCAGTCTTAACGAAGAACCAATATCCAATCGGAACGGACTTATCGATTGATCAGTGATCACATCAAATGAGCTTGTTTTTGTCAATATTTTCTGAGCATTCTTAAGTCTATCACATCCGGTGAGCATAATACTGTCTATCATACGCTATCCACTTCCCTCGTACAGTCAGTACTATGAAATTTCTAACCATCTTTCTGCGGCCTGAACTTTTGTGTGCAGTCCAAGCCACTATCCAAGACCAGTGTGTCCATATTTGCATTTTTTAAAAACATTTCCAACACAAACAACAAAACTATCGATAATAATTCCATCTGATCTTCATGTCACGAAGTGATCTTGAACAGAGAACTGAACAGTTCGTCCCTGGAATCAAAGGATAAGTTACTGAACCTAGAAACAGCAAAAATAAAAATGAGGAGCCCCGATGGGATGGGGATTAAGCCAAGGTCATAAATTTCAGACAGTTAAATCACCGTAGGACTTAGGACATGTCTTGGATGACAGTAAGCCCCCCCCCCCCCAGTCTCCAGATGCATGCCAGAGAATATATTGCATCTCTTCGACGAGCAGTTCAGCAGTGGTTTGTAAATAGGCCCCAAGTCGGTGAAGGAATTTTCCCTCCTCCCAGTCCAACACACTGTTTAGAAACAAGGAAGCCCTACCTTAAATTCACAATTACTCACAGCCAGACACCAGCATCGGCAGATCTGACCCTGGGCCTGATGTCGATCCCAATCCGATCCAGAGTCTGGATCCGCCCGATTGATGGGATGACTACTTTGGCACTGCGTCCTCACCAGCCAGCTCTGTTTTCTCGCTGTCACTCTGTGTCAGACCACTCCAAAAAACACAGGAGAACAAACCGTGAGCAGCGCCCAACGATAAAGCGGGATTGAATGCTTATTTGGCAAAAAAACCGAGTTGTCTCATTATAGTATGCCACAACTTATCATTCTCTAGCATATCAATCACGAAAAATTTTAGGTGCCAATCCGGGCGATTCAGCAGTCGGATTGGATCGCGAACCGATCCACTACTCGGATCGGTTTATCGATCAATGCTGGGCCAGAGCCGCAGTCAAGTGATTACAGAAATGAGTACTTCGACAAGTCATACTCTGGGAGGACCCTTGGTTTGGGTTCTCCATTCTCACCCTCGTTTTTCTGGCACACGATTCCATCGGGGGTAGCTCCTTATCTATCACAAGTCACAGCAAAACAGCGGTTAGTGCCCCTTGTTTCAACCAGAGCTGAGTGCAGCCCAAAATGGGCATTAGGGCGTGTGATTTAAAATACAGGGTGCACGATGAGTTCAGACTGGTGAAATATAGTTTCAGACTGGTTTCCTCAGCTGCAAACGAACGTGTATTGGGCAACAATGCATTGCCTCCAAGTGATCTAACCAGAAATGTCTTTCCCAAAGTGTGTGAAATATAGTTTCAGACTGGTCTCCTCAGCTACAAAATTACCAGAAACTTTACAGTGCCACCCCTCATCTCCAGCTGGTGAGTACTTAGCCACATCTGAACCTTCTTCTCCATGGGTTATGCCTACCTCGCTTCATCCGTCATCGGACAATGATCGACCGGCGCCATAAAGTTGACCAACTTAGGCATAACGTCATATCGACATCGACGACCCTTGCTGGCCTTCCGATCCACGTTCTTTTTTTTCGATTTGCTTCGTAGTTTCTGCAACTCGAGCCATTGTCTAAACAGAGACACAATAAGTTCACTCACCTGTCACAGTTATTTGAATAAACCAGCTCAACAAGTTTGATGCGCGGGTACAAAGCTTGCTTCTTTACACTATGCAAATTTTCCTGCCATTTCTATGTATTTGACTTTTTTCTCTACTCTTCATGCTGAAAGCAGGCATGCTTCCTCTTTCTCCCTCTAAACTCTCACACATGTCTCTCTCTCTCAGAATACCTGATTTCCTTCAAACCGCACAGCACACAGGGCAAGCAGCAATACCATCCCACCAACAGGTTCATTCTAACCAAAGCCTTGCTCATGCCGCCTAAAGTCCCCCTCTTGAGGCTCGCTCGTACCTGTGGCCGACTACTTTCCACTGCGAGATACAGTCACACCCTGACTAACCTGCTCAAGGCCACAGGATCAGTCACTCCAACCGTCCGCCTTTCGATCAATTCTCTCAACAATTGTTGGTAGAAATCGTCATCGTCGAATATCTCTTTGTCGTATTCTTCATCACCCTCATTCCCACTTACACTCTTCCCCAAAACTGTATACGCCGATCGTTTCAGCTGAGTTCTCTTGATCAATCGATCGCGATCAGATAAAATCTGAAAAATCGATATCAACATAAAATACAAAATATATTCTCTTTTTTTATTAGAAAACAAATCAATCAGCTTACATGTTCAATTTGTTGCAAGGCGCTGTTTTCGAACGCGTTGAATGACGATCGAGAAAAACGACCACTCGCCAACCGTGTCTTCTCAAACCATTTCTGGATAGTCTGATCCCTAAAATAAGGTACTCAATCAGATTCTAAAATTGGCATGCCACAAAGCGCCAGAGTCGTAATAGCTAACCTATGCGCTCAATGTTTAGCCCCAGGGCTGATTCTTCCAAACAAGGGAGGATCAAGCTGTAATACCTGAACGATTTCATCGCTCCATGCCGTTCTTGTAAGAAATTTGAATAATCTTCCAAATCATTCAATTTTCGTTTCCTCGATGGCGTTTTCTCATTCGTTCCATTCATTTTCTGATCCTCGTCTTCATCTTCATCGGGGCTACTCAATATTTCATCATCCTCACCGCTGTCACCCGTTCTCACTTTGCCCGTCGATGTACCACCGCCCAATATGTCGTTTCGTTTGAGCAAGTGATCTTGCACTTTAACGAGGTCGTCCAAAGTCGATTTTAGGATCTTGCTACTGTCTTTGTAAGATTCTTCAACATCCGCTCGGTTATTCGAGTTTGATTCAATGCCATTCCACAAACATTGCCAGTCATCGTCGGATTGGGGAAATTGATTGATCAATGTGAGAACGCGTTGGAATCGAATACGCGCTCCCAATAGTTGTTCCCATAACTCTGCAATGGGGGAATCAATAGGGTCGATCAAGGCAGTGCAAATGGTTGCGACCATAGGACGTACTACAGCTTGGGAATAGAATCTGCGAGTCCTCCAAGAGGTACGGAGGGACCCCTGAATAACGGCCCAGTGGAGGGTACCTTGACTTCTGCTGGGCCTGTCTCAGGCACACCTACCTGAAGTACGATGTGATCATCAGCATGCAAATGTCACAGGTAGTACCAGTGTATGGCTACGGAATACCATACAGTGCAATGCGGCTG
Source organism: Mesodorylaimus sp. YZB2_4 (assembly GCA_030248295.1). Classification (NCBI taxonomy): domain Eukaryota; kingdom Metazoa; phylum Nematoda; class Enoplea; order Dorylaimida; family Dorylaimidae; genus Mesodorylaimus; species Mesodorylaimus sp. YZB2_4. The sequence goes on from JASANH010001229.1 coordinate 17,449, forward strand.
GGCGGCGCATACACAGTAACATGTATTCAGTGTCTGAACCCACAGATCCCTTGTGTCCCGAGTCAAGTGGGCACAATGCCAAATTGTAGAGGGGTTTGCTACACAACCTATCCCTACGTGCCCAACAGATGACAGCGTGGGTGAACCATGAGACCTAACATCATGGATCACTGCTTGGTAGACCAGCAAAGAGCGCCGCCCAGCCGCTCTGCACAGTGTGTTGTGCTGTACTATCAGACACAAGATCATGGATATATCCATGATCAATGATCCGGCGTGGCTAATCCATGATCATGGACCCCCTTGGCCAGTATACCACGCGGTAAGCACAGCATGGCAGTAATAGTGCCTGAACTCACAGATCCCTGCTGCGCTCCGCGAGTCAAGTGGGCACAATGCCAAATTGTAGAGGGGTTTGCTAGACCACCTAACCCTACGTGCCCAACAGATGACAGCGTGGGTGATCCATGAAACTAAAAAATCATGGATCACCCACGCTGGATCATGGATCAAGGATATATCCGTGATGGGACTCAAGGACCACCCTAGGCTCTGTTGGTCTAGCAAACCCGTCTGCAATGTGCCATTGTACCCACTTGACTCAAGAAGGAATCTGCGAGTTCAGGCACTATTACTGCCATCCTGTGTGTACACTTGGTGGACTAGGCAAGGGCGCCGCCCAGCCACTCCACGATCATGAATATATCCATGATGTTAAGTCTGACAGTATACAATAACAAACAGCGCAAGGCAGCTTGGCGGCGCCCTTGGCTGGTCTACCAAGCGATGATCCATGATGTTGGGTCTCATGGATCACCCACGCCGTCATCTGTTGGTTGCGTAGGGTTAGGCTCCTCTCGGGCATAATGGGCATGGTTATAGGATATCCACACCCGACATGGTTTCCCTTGCTGCGACACGGCGAATGGCGGGAAATATGAAATTTTGCATGCAGTGCAAAAAGAACTTACTGATTTGAGCTTGTACCGCTCGTCCTTTCGCATTCTCGTCCTTCATGTCCACGTTGGAGAACAGTTTCATCAATCCAGTACTGTCATTGTCGCCTTGCTCAACTGTGTCACCGTCAGCACTGCCTCCCTCGTCTTCGTGCCCCTGGTCATCTTCGTCTCCCTCGTCCTCTTCATCGTCCTCCTCCTCGTCCTCGCCTTCTCCCTCTTCTCCCTCGTCCCCCTCCCCTTCGCCTTCCTCGTCCTCGCCCACCTCTCTCGACTCCCATTCCACGATATCCTCATCCGAATCGTCCTGCTGGTCGTCGTACAGCATGTACCTACTGACAACGGCCCCGCTATATCGCCTGTCTTCTTCGGCCAATATCACTCCACGACGATGGAGGCCACCTTGAAGACGATTCGGTACATCGTCCTCGGCACTGTCACCAAGTAGTGACTTGTCAATGACTCGGGCTCTCGTGGCTGAAAATGAGCCATCCTTGGAATACTTTGTTTCGTGCCCGTCTTTTGGTTGATAAGCTAGCTGAGCCCCTCTCCCCCGTCTTTGTTTTCCTGTTAGCCGTGCCTGTCTAACATCTACACAGCACGGTATCTAAACTATCTTGCGAATGCGATATCTCAAATAAGCATCGATTCAGAGAAAATCGGACACAAAAATCGGCCCAAAAACCTTCAGTTTAACAGGAAAGCCCACCAAATGCACCCACCTGAAAACTGGGTTTAGAAAGGCGACATCAGAACAGCGTTATCATTGATTTAGAAACTGAAAATGCTTTACTTTTGAGGGATTTAAAACAGACTCACCTTCATCCTCGTGATCGTCTTCATCTCTTGACGGCGCCGGATTCGTCAATAGCTCCAATTCTTTGAGAAGACTTGATGCCATTGTCGGCAAATATAGAAAAAGTGGAAAATTTCAAGAAGCCAGACGGTTACCAGACGCGACAGCAAAATATCTACTCGTGATTCTTATTTTATTTTTGTCATATTCCCTTTTTTACTATACTCAAATAAACGGAACTCAGAGTTATGTTCTACTGTAATCGGCATCGCCCAGTTTCGGGCACGGCTAACAGAAACATCATGCGCCCCACAGGGAGCGGCAGCGAATTTGGGGAGCTGACCTGAACCGATTTTGTGTCACCCGCCACCAGACGAGCAAAGTGCTCGCGCTTCTTTATTAAAATTATACTTTCGAATTTTTTCTGCCTTTAAATTTTGTGCGTGGATAAAAATGCACAGAACATCGAATTAGCGAAGCCAAGCTAATCGTAAGAGCAGAGTGCGTTCGTAATCTTTAGGCACTGTGAAGTTGAGATCATCCGAAGGCAGGCGGGCTAATCTGCAAGCACAAAATCCAAGTTCGGTTGTCGTCTATCTCGACTTCGCGCTTCACGCTGCGTTCTCCAAATTGGCCTCTCACAAATTGATTTTCTGAGTCCTTTCATTGATCACTCAAACTGTGCATCGATTCGAAAAGCTGAGAACCGCAAAATGGCCAGGGGCATTGATTCGGTTTTTTTCTCGGCTGATCACTTGGATGTTGGTCCTCGCCGTCGCCTCGCTCAGTCTCGCTGCCAACGTCGAAAAGCTCAGCGGCAAGATGGACATCGCGTTCATCCTCGAAAATCCATTCTATATAGACTACTGTCGCGACGTCGAGGCCACGTTCGCTCGTCTGCCAGACTACATCGACTTGGGCGAGACCGAAGTCAAAGTGGCCATATTAGACGTGGCACTTGATGAATTCACAACAGAGCCGAAGGTTTGGTTTCATGTTTCCGGCGATACCAGCGAGTACCAGGCTTTCGTCAGCAATTTCCCAACTTGTGATTCGGGTCGTTTTTATGAACTCGAATATGGAGTGGAAGACGTTCGAGAAAACGTGTTCGATTTCAACAACAAGAAGCGAGCTAAGCTAATTCTCGTTTTCTTAAACGATACGGTCAGAGAATCAGAAGCTTTAGAAGAAGTCCGCAAGGTTTATGAAATAGGCGCTTTCGTCTACTCAACATATTCCAATAAAGTGCGGCTAACAAAAAACTTCTTCGAAAGCATTTCTCCAAAAAGGATGAGGGCCGTCTCCTACAACGTTCTGTATGGCAACACTGTCAAAGAAGCCTGGAAGTTCAGAGACCTGATCACCCGAGACTTGTGCACGATTTGCCAATTCGAAGAGAAAGGAGGGAAGACGTGCAAACCTGGCTTGCGCCCGAAATCGAGTCAACCAGACTACTTCGACGACGGCAATGCCAAGTGCCAGAGCGTGGTCCCCAGTGACATCGTGACATGCACTGACGAGGACTGCGAGAAAGAATGCGATCAACGCTGGCCTTGGAAACGAGAGCCCAACTGCTCAGGCATCTGCGGTGTGATAAAGAGGTACCCCACCAACATGCCGCCACTGGGGATGGAGAACTGCTTAGACCGCATCGACTGCGACCCTTGTCCGACGAGGACTGTGAGGACGAGTGGGGAAAATGCGAAGTCGAAGATCACGATGGACATGTTGCTGATCGGAGTGATCGTCGCCTTGGTGGTCATCATACTCGTGGTCATCATCGTTTTGATCGTCGTCAAGAGAAAATCTATGTCCAAGAAACGAGGAGAAACGGCGAAAGAAAAGTCCCAGTTGTTTTTTAACAAAACCGAACGTGTCATGAAGTCTGATAGAAAGGGTGCTCAAACAAGCGAGAAATCTGGCCGGACGATCAGTGGAAGCAGGGCAATGCAGTCAAAGAAACTCGGAAGCACACCGATGAAGCCTAGCCTGAAGTCGACGGCAGCTGGTTCCAGATACATGAAATCTACTGTAGTCCCAAGTCGTTGAAGCCGAATGCTGTGTCCATCAACGCGAAGAAGTGAGAAAAAAGAAGTAAGCAAATGCTGAATCGTGCAAGATATGGCGTGGATTTTCAGTTTTACTAGCGTTATCTTCTCTTCCCGCTCATTTTTGTTTCACGCAGGTGTGCTCACATTCCACCCAAGATTTTTGCACTGCTGACTACTAACGTGCTTCTACGATGAAACGTGCAAGGGATGTCGAGACTATTTGCTTTTTCGCGACGATCGCTGGACACAGCATACGTTACTTTGCTGACTGATTCACCTATTGTCTTCTTTTGAACCTGCCTATTACCTCGTGCCTACATCGTTGGTGCCAATGATACTGCAAGGTCGAGCGGCGGCGTCCAAGATCCACTGCGCTCGACGCTACAACAGAACAGGACACTTTTTCCGACATGATTCCTGCTCATACTTGTCTCATACTTCATATTTTACTGCTAACCTAAGCAGCTAGCGCGCACTGACGGCAGCATACACAAAAAGCAAGTAAGAAATGCTGGAAATTGCGGAGCGCGGGTATAGGGCAGGAGCTGCGACTATTTTTCCCGTCTTCTCGTCAATGACCATGCGGGTCAGGGGTAGGCGACCTGCTCCCTGGCGTCTGATTGACCGATATTGGAGGCGGAGCACCTGGCGTCACCTCAAAGGGGATGTGCGCGGCCACGACACCACTTATCGACCGACATACCAAGCCTAAGTAAAAAAGGAGGCAGAGCGAAAACTTGTCATAAAAGCGCGCAAAGATGATGACGTTATGCCCTTAGATAAATCATTCCACAAAAATTTTCCGAATATTTGAAAGATTGTGAATAAGAAACTGTTCGGGTTTGAAGTAAAATTAGTTGATGAGTTGCAGTACTTTCGAACTACAACGCTGACCCAAATCTGTCGTATGAATAAACATGACATTATTGCACTCCGTGTCATTTTGCTATCGCTGACAGTGTCGCTCAACAAGTTTGAAGTTTTCGTCATGGCGCTCTCAAAAATCTGACCACATCGTCTTACAGATGGGAAAAAGGAAGCAAAAACAGACGCTGATACGCGAGCTAAAATCAACCAGCAACCAAAGGCCAGAACCTCTCATACATTTTCATAGAGGTCAGGCACTGCTTGTGACTCTTCTGGCTGAAACAGTAAGGATGTCCACATACACGATTTACAGCCACTGTAAAACTCAAAACTTTGGATTTCCCGCTTCGCTCCCTATGACAGTTTTATAATAGATTTTTCGCTCTTGATTACCTAATCTATAGATCATCCACAGGATGGGTGAAAAGGTTCAATAATGACTGATTGAAAACCGTCGCCCTAAGGCATTTTTCCAGAATAAAAGTAACAAAAAAACTGCGCGTTCTAAGCTTTTTCTTTGGTATCCGTGAAAACAAAGCGCCAAGTGGCCTTTGAGTGATGGCAAGTAAACCATAGTAAGCTACAATACCCTGAAATCTTTTGTTACAGAGTAGTGTTGCAAATGACATCGGTCACGACTGGATCGGATGAGGGTTTGTCGGATCGGATAGGATCAGATAGGATCACGTGAAATACTTGTAATTTTTGGAACAAAATAACGCGTCAACTTTTTTCGAAAGGCTGCTTCCCATGATAAGCAACAGTAGTTATTATCACAGTGCCATGGCACAATCAGCGCCCTCATCAAGGCTTTGCCGCACTGCTCATCATTGATCAATGTATTTTTCAAGCTGATTAAGTAAATAAGATCCATGCTGCTCACAAATGACTGCTTGAGACAGGCACGAAATCTTTTGTACGCCAGGACAAAAATACAGTATTTGGGGCATGGACATTTTTGGACGCGAAAGAAAACTTGGCAATTACGCAGATGACACCAATTTGCTGACTGGATGTTTTAAATCGATAGAACGAATTTTCCATACCTACGATAACGAGCGTCAGGTGCCGCACCAAAACCGAGCAAAGACCAAACTCCTGCTGATTGGGATCGTCAACATGCGGGGGTTAGCGGCCGCGGTGGTGCAGTGGTTCGGCATTCATCTCTTCGTATTGCTTGGGAGCGAGTGGCTGGACTCGTCCCGGGTTCGATCCCTGGTGATGGAGGTTGTTTTGCGAACCATAAACCCTCGCTGACCTTGCACGCCAGGCCGTGGGTGACTCACGCAGTACCGTCTAGGTGCTCCGAGTGGAGAGACGGAAGTTAAACGTGTAGACAGTCTCGGCTGTCGAACACCGACAGGGTTCACAGCCCGCCCGCCATTGTTTAAGGGAGTTGGTGTCCTGTCCAGGATGCCCTCGCGTGGAGGTGCTCCTAGTGAAGACAAAGAAGGAACCTTCCCTGAGAGCTGGTCACCTCACGGCCTCGTTTATCATAACATGACTGCTGGCTGGCTATAAGCCGGGCTAGAAGTCCCGCGGGGGAACTGGGGCTGCACGGGGCCAGACGCACAAAAATTTAAAAAACAGGCGGGAGTTAGGATAGGAGCTCATGCATTTTGTAGTTGATAAACTGAAAATGTATGGATTTTGGATTAGCAGGGATAAGCATGGAAACTGGGTGTGTGTCACAGATCACATTGGTGGACTCGAGAAAAAGATTCCAAACCTCAGAAATTTCATATTTCGGCATAATATCTGTGTCTATTTATCGAAGCTTTGATATACAGTATGGCTTCAATGATTGGACCAGAAGCAAGCAAAGCTTAAAAAATTGGCAGTTACCTCTAGCACCTAGCAAAAGTCAATATAGTGAACTCATACTCATACTCATAGTTTACTCGAACCCAAACGCGAATGCGCACTCTGGAGGGAAAGAGACACAAACACTAAACCAATACAGATAAAATTCACAAGTCACCGAATTTCAGTGCAGACACGACATGTTTAAAACGAGTTTGCGATGATTAAGCTACTGTATGTACCAGACGCAAAATCACTAGTGAATAAACTAGTGTTAAAGACGAAGAAGGAACAGGGAGTCCTGGACTATCCTGATGTAGGAGTGACAGTCTGGACTTTGAATAATGCTGCGTTATTCGGAGGTTTCTGGAGCTCGAAAACAAATTTGTCTGGTATGATACTTATGACTATTGTCTCATGGACCGAAACAGCTTGCCCGAGTCAGCTGTATAAGGATACCAGAAAAGCTAAATTAGCTTCTATATTTGAGCTCCTGGATCAGCGTACTCGCTAGAATAGGTGATAACCTACGTAATCGAAAAAGATAAAAACCAAACTCACTTATAGCCACTTATTGTTAGTCGATAAAAAGGTATCAGACTGGGGCCATGCAACAATACTGGACTGGTAGTTTTAGGAGAACTAGGTTTTTTGTGGTGCCTGCGGATTCATGATTGCTAACATCGAAAAAAGGTTGGGAGAAAATTAATGACTGTAGCCATTAGTTCGAACAATTTAAACACGGATATTTCCACCCCTCACTCACTTATTGTTCTGTCGACTGACTCCAAACTATTTGCGAAACCTGAGTCATCCATCTTTTTTCTGGTCTCAAATAATCATAACGACAAGACGACTTGTAACTCTATTTGTGAGCAGGAAAAAGGAAGCATCAATGCACAGTATTGATCTCATCTCATGCACTACACACAGTTTTCATCTTTACATCTGAGCCAACAGTTTTCTTATCACCGTTTACCCAGAATTTCTGATCGGATAACTCTGATCGGATCGGATCAGAACGGATGGGATCCGATTCGATCCGGTCGTGAGATATCGATTTTTCAATTTGACTTTGACTCTGACGCAGACCCCAAAAATTTTTGACTTTTACAAGGGGTCCAAAATATGTTTGACTTGACTTTGATTTTGACGGGGCAAAAAAGCTTGATTTTGACATTGACATTGATTGTGACTATTTTGAAATATTTTTCACAAAGGCTATGTGGAAAACCCGCCCACCAGCTGGTGTCTCACATGTCGTCCGCCTCTTCACAGCCTTAGTGCAGGGCTGGGGGCGATGGTAGGCGACAGCTCAGCCAGCCTATCTGTACAGGATGACGACACGCGCACGCGTTGCATGTGATGGGATCACAGCCAGGGTAAGAGCACATGCACGAGGAACTCAGCTCGGCTTAAGTATGTGAGACTGCCGACTAGCACACATACTGTATCATTCAGCTTACTGAATCTGCAACTAAACTGTATCTTTTTCGAACTCTAAAACTGTAACTGGCCCAAAAAAATCTGGAATACAGTTTTAGATGCAGTTTTTCTTGTTACAGTATGTCAAGTTAAAGAGATGGAGGGATGGTTGAATAGATCGTGTGTAAAAGCAACTTTGCCAAAAAGCAGACCCTGCAATAGCGAGAACAACGCCAGGCTGAAGAAGATAGGGTATTGCTTGGGTTGCACTTTGTGGAATTTCGCCATCAGTCCTATCAATATGACATCAATATTCGCAATCAGATGATCGCAGAGATCGATCAAATACAAGTTCACCCAGTTTGCTTGGAAGCTGTCCTATGATTATTTCTTTCCTTCAGTAGTGTTGTCCACTCCAATAACGGTGATGGTGCGACCGACAGGAATCACAGTCTGCACATGTCTAACAACAATTCGTCGTTTCTTAAGTGGTGCCTGCTGGCCGACCATATCAACTCCATGGCCATGTCCTGGTCCATTTCCATTTTCACTTATCGTGTGTGGAAGTAGCTGGGAATAAAACGAGGCGAGAAACTTCCAAACGATTCTCTCCATAACCACGTCATACGCTTTTCTTGCGCTAAAAAAATTTTCCGCGATTTTATCTTACTGTATTTCGAATTTCGAGTCTTTTAAAGCAGAGTGCAGAAAATGATTGTCAGAGTCAGCAAATACATGAAAAACCCACTGTCTGTTTGAAATGTACTGTAATTACTTCAATTTTGTGGAGAACCTATATCGACACACTTCGAATATAAAGCGTCTCGGGCAATAAACAAAAATGTAATAAACATGTGCCTTGAGGAGGATTCGAGGAGGACATGAGAAGGATTCGAACTCGCGTACAAGGGTCCAGCCCGGAATGCTAACTCACTACTCTCATATAGCATGCGTCATCTATACATTGTGACCGCATTGGCCAGGCATTAGCTTAGGCTCAGGAATCTTACACAGTAGCTCTTCAATAATACTCTAATCTACATCCGCAGTAGCTCTTGTCGTCCTGTCCTAATTTATCCCTCACGGGTTGCATGCAATTATCTTACCTAATTCCAAAAATCAAGGCCAGCACACGAATGATGGCAGCCAGTGAGAGGCCAGTGTAAACACCGATCAGACCACCCACATCGCTTAATATGTCGTAAATGTTGCACAAGTCGTGTTCCTCATGATGAACCGCTTGTTCAGAAATGGGGCGGAGTGTCAAAACCGTCTTCATCGTCTTATTGTCGCCACCACTTTCCAAGTCATAAAAAGTGGCTGACGAGACCACAGCTCGCTCATCCTCGCACTTTCGCTGGCAATTTTTTTTGAAAACATTTCCTACCTAAAACACAATTCTGCCTACAGTATTATAATATCGATAACTGCAATTTCAGTCTCGCACCTCATACGAACTGATTATTCTGTCTCTAACTTTCGGTTTGACACATTCCTCCATTAATTTCGGCGAACAAATTTCAGAGTTTGTTAGTCTGTAAGTGGAGGCAATATAGCAATCACAGCTTTGAATAGCTTGATCAATAAAGCGCACACCGATACATAGCTCGTAAGAAAAAACTTGGTTGTGCACATTGGCTGAATTCACGGTTGGCATCGAGGCTTGCTCGCCATTGCAGTCGGTTATGAGATCAACTTTCTTCCGATAGAAGGTAATGTGGGCGTGAGAGTTCACAGGTATGCTGGCAGGGCTGGAGAGTGGTGTGGGAAACTCAGTAAGATATAGCTGCAGACCCAAATCATCTGTCTCCTTGTCATTCGTTATCGTTACCACATTTTCTTTCGGCACATTGATATGAACTTGCAAGTACGAGTTGCCGCGATCCTCACCAGTCAGCGCTTGATGTCGCAATGGGAATTCTTCGCTCCAACGGTGTCCTACCTGTCCAAAACGAAAAGTAGGTATATATTTTTTGAAAGAGTTCGACTCCCTTTCTTTTCAATGCTGGGACTTCGTGCAGATGCATTTGTTAATTGGTATCACGATTGGGGTTCACTCAAAATTAGGGCTTCCATCAAGCCGATACGCCTTCAGATGGAAGTTCTGGTGCAATTGTCAACTATATGGAGAAGGAAATAAGTACAGTGGGAGTCGGTTTTTGATGGCCAACTGGAAGTATCTCCTCGCAAATCGGAGCAGAAACCCTTACTGTAGACCCTGAAACCCCACATTTCCGATTGATTAACGACCTATTTCCAACGAAAAAGAACCATGAGGCAGCTGGAAGCTCGCACTTTTAACTTGCCATGTGTCGCGACGGAGCGCGATGGATTCAAGGCTCACATTACAGCCCAGGAGAAGCATCGTCGATCTGTGACTTTACGATGTGATTCTTTTCCCCTTCTATGCCTTTCGCTTCCCTGTGGCTCATTCTTCGTTTCTGTCGCTGACCAGCGTGGTCGTCTGCTAACCTTCGTCCGTAAAAGGCAGTGTAACGAAGCTTCTGTAGACTCAGTCTCTCATCGTCAGCCGACCTGAGCGGTCGGTTCGCTCATTCTCTCTGCAACTCTACGCTTCCACAACGCTTCTCTCGCTGCACCATAAGCCCTGCTTCCTGTCGGTTCGCGTCCATCAGAAGTGACCACATGCTTGACTTGACTGCTCGCAGTCGACTAGACATCGAGACAAGCGCATCGTCTTCTGAACCTGCGCGCTTGGATGTGTGATTTCTTTCCTTGCGATGCTATTGAGCAGGTTCTCATACTGTATTGGCAAGGTCATAATTAGAAGAGTAATGTAAAATCCGAATTTCCTTCCTTCTGATTGAAAGACTTTCCAATTTTTAAACTCAATTCTTTCTCTAACTGGCCTGACAAAAGATTAGCACCTTACGCAGTGATCAGAGATTGACGGATGGGCAACCGTTAGTTATGATGACCAATCCATCCGAACGCGCTGACGGTGAGCACGCTTTACTGATCGTGAGAGCGCATTAAAGACCTCTCTTTGTCTCGACCAAACGGTCGAGATCATTCGCATGTCCTGTAATTCTGCTGATCGAGGTGCCAAATTGAAGAAGGACGCGAATCAACTGGGGCAGCCAGTGTGGGCTTCCGCTTTGCTGCTGCAACTTGCGACAAGACACTTCCAGCTGGCTGTAACACTGGAAACCACATGATTCTTCCTCTTTGCAGTTAACACTGCCAGCAGAACTTCCATCTGAAAGCGCACAGTCAAACTCTCAGCAGCAGCTGTTCGGCACGCCAAAAGAGTTGTAGCTAACAGGTTGCTGCTCTCCGATCTTTGCCGAAAAAGCTTCCCATAGTATGGGTACAGGACAAGAAACAGGCTTTCCACGCTATATAGCTGTTACCCAGTTCAAAAAGCTACTTATGGCGACATAAATGGTCGCTGTCAACAGAGTATTTTTGATATCAGGAATGCTCTTATGAAGGGCGCAACTATGTAGAAAACTGCTGAAAAATTTGGTGCTTGGCAAACAGCTACTGTCATCCTGAAGTTGCTGCTATCCGAGTGTCTGTTCCATGAACTTGATCGAATTTTCTTCCAGATGGAAGTCCGAATTTCGACGGGACCCCAAGCACTGCTGCGCGCCGCCTGGGTGAAGTAGCAGTGAAAGGTGTGGGCCACAGTTTGCTGGTCGTCCTTGGGTTCAACTCTGGCCATCTGAGGACTTGGTGGAGTTGTGTCTGCGCCTTACATACCTTGCGCCTTCATGCCTCCAGGAGGGGCCTCATGGGCGGAAAGCTCTCGAATCTGGGTCCCATAACAGGGCATGGGCTGGCGGGGTAACCGCCGACACCGCGGGGTAGCGACTAACACGTATCCTGGCCCAGCAGGCATCGGATTGACCCTAATCGATGGCAACAGGGTCAACTAACAAGCCCAGCCCGCAGGTGAAGGGCCCTCCCCTGGACCGACCAATATGGGTAAAAAAAAGGTCTAGCATACAGGATACTGCAAATAGATGGTAGCATTCCGGAAACGTTAGATCATCGACAGACACTGTCGATAGGGGCCATCCATAAAGGTCGGCCGCAGCCTGGGGGGGGGGTGGACACCTGGCTTTGGGCAACACCCCTGCCACTGTCAAATGGCAGACGCCCACCCAAGGAGCAAAGTATTGGGAAACAGTCCTCGAACACCAGTCAGGGAGGTCCCTAAGAAGCATAAGCCCCTTCTCACCCAGTATGCCCTCGTGTATAAGTGCTCCCAGTGAAGACACAGGGAACCTGCCGTGAGAGCTGGTCACCTCTAGGGATAGGTCGGGATCACCTTTTTCGGGATTTTTTTGTTTGAGGTCGTACAGTGTTTGCACACACGAAGGAGATGTCTATTTTCCTCACTAAAGCACACTTTAGTCATCCAGGTTTTTTCAAGTTTTTTATCAGGTCGATTTTCAGACATTATAAATAAGCTGAAATTGTTGTGTACATTCACAGTTTTGATAGGCGTCCAGCCTAGGCTTAGTAAAATCAGTGTTTCTATCATTATCGATTTGAGCCGATGCTGCTGTTGCCTCTTCATCGCTACTGCTTCATCGCAGATATGATGATGATGGTATTGCTGAAGTGGTCGACCATTTTTGAGGGGGGTTCGCGAGAAGTGGTCAGCATGCGGTCAGGGGTAGGGGTCAAAAACTTGAGATTTTGTGCGGTCGACCTTTATGGATGGCCCCATACCAGAACTCGACCTCTGATCACTTACCGGCAGGAAAAAACAAGTTGCTGAATTCAATGTAAACCGAATAGGACTGCAAGGGAATTTTTTGTTCCCATAAACACATTTTTCGAACACGGCTTCGTGTCGCAGCACAGCATCAGACAGAAAATCTGAGAATTGTATTTCCGCGTCGCTACCAAAATTTAGTTGGTACATATCGTGCATAATTTCTAGAATCTTTGGATCCATATCGATATCGTGAGTTGGATGTATCAAATTCATATATCTAGCGAAATTGTCGATGAGATTCTCTTTCGATAAACCCAAGGCTTCCGATTTTCGCAAATTATCACTGGAAAATTTTATCGTTTTGGCGATGTAGGTTGTATTCCACACGTGGGTCAAGCAAACGGTTATGGGTGGGAAATATAAGGCATTATCTCGGGGTGGCATGGCGTCCTTCGAGATCACTGTCCATCCAACATGATATCGATCGACTGTTATGAACGCTAGGGCTGCAGCAGAAAAGTATGACAAAACAAAAAAAATAATCCAAAGATATTTCTCGAGTTTCTTTTCGGCTTTCTCAACCTCGTTCAAGCCATCCAAATCCAAACGTTTTAGTAATGTCCTGAAAACACTAAGATTATTAGTTTCTTAGTCGAGTAAAAAAATGCAAGCAAAGTTTCAGCAAGCAAGCAAAATCGCGAAAATTCAGCAAAAGATGTGTGCACTCGAATGTTTTTATTCGGCGGATTCTGATATCGTCACACTTGTTCATATCTGCTCTTTTTTCAAGCAGGTAATTTTTTACAATACATCAACTATTTCCAATGCAATGAACCTCAATGCTTTTTAAATTTCCGTCCTGCTACAACAGAGCGCTTTGCGACTGCAACGAAAGCGGTAGTCTTAACCCCGAGAGAAACTATTTTGTGCGCTCTCAAGCCGGTCTGCTCAGCTCGTATTCATTGGTTAAATAGACTCTAGAAACGCGGCCAGTTTTCAATTTTAATTTTTGAACCTAGGCCCAAATAAAAACTCTGATCGTGAATAATCTTTACCTCGACCCAAAAGACTAAATTTGTCTGAACCTGATCTACAGACAACGCTGCTACAGGGATCATCGTCTTTATTAACTGAAAACAAAATTAAGATCGCGATGGAATCGAGACATTTTTCGCTGGTCATATGTGTCAGACTGGACTGAGCACTCGCTATCGTCGCGTTTGCAAAGCTGCTGCTTGTGACGCCTGATCGCAAGGATCTATTGCTGGCGAAAGAATTAAGAAGTGCCAGCGTGGGCACCAGCAGCACGCCATCTTTTCTTTCAATGTTTTCACATAGGACAGTCACGTCATGTCATACTTTATCCATTGCCAAGAACTATACAGCGCACTCAAAGGTTACAGAACACATTTGACAATAATTTTGTACCGAGGCGGGAGTCGAACCTTCCCTGCAAGTGCACCCAGCGTACTGTAAGAGGCAGGCCCGTCAACCCGCCAGGCCACGACCCCAGTGCGCCGCGAGGTCAGCACCACGAGAGTTTCCTTAGCTCGCGGTTGTGCAGCGGATCGGCATTAGTTTCTCCGTATTGCTTGGGAGCGAGTGGCTGAACTCGTCCCGCGTTCGATCCCCGGTGATGGAGGTCGGTTTGCGAACCATAAACCCTCGCTGCGCTTGCTCGCCAGGCTGTGGGTGGCTCCCCCAGTATTGTCGAGATGCTCTGAGTGGAGAGACAGAAGCCACAGTCTTAGCTATCCAACACCAACAGTGTTCAAAGCCCACCCAGTCCGAGGAAGTCGGTGTCCAGTCTAGGACGACCTCGCGTGAAGGTTCATGTTCATTCATGTTCATGTTTTACCACATCACCAAACGCTTATGCGCACTCGAGCGTGAAGGGACACATTTTACACGAAATGATTTACCGGCCCGCGAGTCGAACACTCGCCCGTAACTGCGCACCTGGCGTGAAAGCAACCGCCTAACCCACCAGGCCACGAGGCCGGCAAGCCGGTTCTCCCACTGGAGACAAGCAGCGGGACGCTAGTGTATGTGCCGGTTGTGGATGCGCACCAGCAGTTTGACTGAAATTAAAATTTTTTTGGACCCGCCGTCCTATCTGGTAGCTATCACTTGCTCCACCATTAACCACGTTTTTTTAATCAAGAACCATCAAGGCACAAAATAGCAAGACTTACTTTTTTTTTGCTTCTGTAGTCACCAAGTTTGTCTTCTCCTCTAATGGATTCGTCGCAGCCTTTGTTTTCGATGAATCCAGGTTATCAGCGACGAATAGCTTGTACATTTGTGCTCGAGTTTACAGGACAATGAAGATTTGCGCTGGAGAAGTTCTGACTAGCAGAGGCGATCGCAACTGCTGACTCTGAGTACCTACTTTCCCTCTTTCTTCCGTTTTGTCCCATACTATGACAACGCCTACAGCAGAGTAGGTCATTAGGTTTGTTATTGAAGCCGTTGAAGGTCTCTTGACGCGATCCACAATGTCTCATGCACCTACTGTACTACCCTTATCGAATACACTCTGCTATCCGCTAGCCTGGTTTCATACTCGAAAAACTTGGAAACCTACGGTTCTGTTGCAAACTCTGCGGAGAATCGAGCCTTTCGAAGCTCCCGCAGCGACAAGTCCATGACAGATTATGGCACTATTTTCAATGAAACAATCATCAGACGCGAGGATAGGAGGAAGCTCACTTAATGTGTACTGGTACTTCCAGTGACGTATGCCAGTCTGCAGGGAATGAAAGGTTCTGTTCAAAGCCTAAACCTTTGAGTCGCTCTTACATACACACCATACACACACTAGGGGACCCAACTATACTTATTTGTTTGACTCCTCTTCATCCTGGTGATGTATTCTTGCTGGCTCCGCTCTTCGGCAAAGGCGTCATCTGGGGACTTACATTATATTTGTTCGACTACTCCACTCAACTCAAAAAGCAGAGAATAACGATTTTTATTTGGACCATGTGGCTTGGATGATGCTGTATAAGAATTTAGAGGCCAAATCTACAATATACAATCGGTGTCTGACCATATAAATCACAACTTGTGTTCCAATGACCTGGGTTTTTCACTGCCTGACCTGACCCTGACTTGACCGGCCCCTAAAAAAATTTTCTGACCTGACCGTTGACCTGCGAGGACTTGAAAAGTTTCAGGCTCTGACTTTGACATTGACCGGACAAAAAACTTTGCTTATAATTGGCACCAGCAACAAAGCTTCTCTGTTTGCAATTTTTCCAAGAAATTGTACTTTGCGTGAATTATTCATTTTCTTTTACGGCATTGCGTGAAATTCCACGTGCAGCCCAAAAAACTGAATTTTTATCATGCTCAAAAAGATTTGTAAAGCTGTTTTTGACGGCTTTGGGGAAAACTAGAGAAGCTGACACCCATTGAAAATCAAGAATAAATCTCATTCGTCATAACATCGATTCCTGTTCCAACTGCCTGCTGCATGATCGATTTCTTTTCGCCGTAATCCGAGAAAAGGCGCTCTACCAGGCTGGAAGTGGCTGGTACAGCAAGAATATCTTGCGCCAACGAGGCCGAGCTTGGATAAGCACAAATGAGAAGAGATAGACATGGCTGTGCCACGGAGGGATGGCGTAGGCAATCAAGCACTATGCTGGCACACAGTAGTCTGTGCAGCTAGGCTGATAGGGGACTGTGCGAGTAAGATAACTGCTATAGCACAAGATTCACACTAAGCAGGGGCCAGTTTCACAATGCCATCCTAATTTCAGGACGGCCACGAATTCAGGGCACCATTTAGGACAGCAACTTGGGACAACGCTGAGACACCAGTTCGGGACGTTCCACAATAGCTGTTCTAGGGGTGCCTTATCCATAGATTTAGGCGCGTTCTAAGACATGACTCATCTTGTTTCACAATTAAAAAAGGATGATGACCTGAGACATTTCAGCGGACCACAAACTTTAACGCGGGAAATTTTTCGGAATCGATTGGACAGGTGGGGAGGATCTCGATAACGACGATCATGATCGCAGCGGATCAGAAAACGAGGACGACGGGCGACTAGCCGTGTTGCTATGTCATGCAGCTTTGAATAATTAACTCTAGATAATTCCTCGCATGCGTGTTATAGGTGATACCAAGTCGATTTGGCGAAATCTGAGCACCACATGTAGGAAGAAAAAAACCAAAGCCCTTTAGTGGATCGTCAGCTAAGCGCCGCAAAACAAAGAAGTGGATTTTCATGGAGGAGATGTTATTTCTTGACGAATTCGTTAAACCCAGAAAGTATGCATTTTTCTGATTTAGTACTTCTCACATTCTTGGTAGACTATATGGATAAACTGTTGCCATCTCTATTGTGTTTTCGGCAATATTTACCAGCCTTGACTTCTCAAGCTTTATAGAACGATATCGAACTTACAGAGAGCTGAGTGTGACGGCAACGGCTCGCAAATTCCTTCAACAGAGGACGATCAGTTGTTGCTTACAGAGCCTATTATACAATCAACCATTAACGCGATCGAGGAAGGTGGCACTGGAGTTCTCGTTTTGAACGTTGGTAAGCTGTAACAACTGAGTTACTGTAAGACCATCTTAGAGAGCAACGTTAGAACAATATGTGATTACAGCATATTTAATTTTACTGATCCAACATCAACTGGTAGTGACAATCACGTATTGCAAGCAACATCAACTTCGCGAGAGCCAAAGCGTAATTCACAAGACACAAATATCGACGATGACATAAGAAATTTCATAGCCGATCGCACTGAAAGTCGAAAAAAGGACGCGCGTGATCATTCTGGTAAGTGATGCCTTACTTTATCGCCCTTATTCTTTGGGTAATTCTAGCCAATTTACAGGAATGTTGGTCGCAGACGAACTTCGTAAGTACGACGATTCGCGCCGAAGGCGACTTCGCATGAAAGTTATGCAAGCTTTGGATGAATTCGCAGATGAAGGAAATCAGATGATACAGGAGGCACAAAGGAGGATGATTTGATTCGTTGTTAATGTGAGGGCATTTCACAAAAATATCCAAACGTAGCAAGTTTGGGCAACCAGTTTTTTTATTTCCCGCTCAAAGAGTTAAGCCTCGATTAGCAACAGCATATTGCCACGGCACTTCGCCAGCAGCAGACACGAAATAATCAGCTGATGATTCACGCCAGCTCCTTGCAATATCATCATAATTACTGCATGCGACTCTGCCCAAATCGTGAAAGGCACCATCAGCAGCAATCATTCGCCTCCATTCTGCAGGGTACGAGGCCAGTGTAACCTTCACCAGTGTAATCGACAAAATGCGCTCGGACGTACTTGAATTTATCTGATGACTTACTATCCGACTTTTTTAGAAAGTTATGTAACACAACTGCTGCCATGGTTGAGGCGATTGCATGTTCTGCACAAAGTTCGATTGGACGATGAAAAATTCTCCAGCGCGCAGCAAGAATACCGAACGCATTCTCAATGACTCGACGGGCGCGGCTGAGACGATAACTGAAAATTCGCTTGCACTCAGTCAAGTTTCCTTTTTTATTGCCTGGGAACGGCCGCATGATTGAACGTTTCAGCGGAAATGCTTAATCTGCGACAAAGACGTGCGGAAACTCTGTATGAGCCCCTGGTAGGCTTTTCACTCCTATATTTCAAAGCAAAAACCACAATGAAGAGGCAAAAAAGGATCGAATCGTTCAGTCCCAAGCGATTCCTCATAGATCTTTCTACCAAAAGCTGAATTTGCAAATATACTGCCATCGCTATCACGGCCATACAGCAGGCTCCGATGTCCACGAGTGTGAAACAGTAAATTTCATCTGCAGCAGCTAGCAAGTCGATCGAAAACGTCCCTTTGTAATTATGAAATAAGCTTCCGCTATTTGGTAGGCCTACAAGGAAATCATATAGTGTAAATATGTAATCCATTTACCGATACTTCATATCCTTCAAGCATTTATCGAGAATCATTGCCCATATTACATTTACCTTGATCTCGACGTGATTTCCGTCAATCGCTCCGACACAATTAGGAAAGTTCCACAAACGCCAAAAATCTTTGGCGATTTGTTGCCACTGCGTCAAGGTCGGTACTCCCAAATATTCTGGTTGAAGGACATGCCAAATCGCTTTGCATTTTCAATAAAAATCTGATTTGCTGTCTTTTGACCAATACGATCACGAACAGCGGCGTATTTCTGGCTTTCTCCATGAGCCATGAGCCTATTATTCAAGCATGAAATCCCTGTGAGAGAGCAGCTATAATATTTAAAAAAATTTATTCGCCTCTTAGTGAGAGCCAGCCGCTGCTCCGCTAGAATCGGATATCGGTGATTTTTATTTTTTTCGATCAAGGGGCGAACTTTTTGCAGCAAATCGTCAAAACGCGAGTAGACAGTCTCGGCTGTCGAGCACCGACAAGGTTACATAAAAGCCCGTCCGCCATCGTCCGGGGAAGTCGGTGCCTGGTCCAGGGTGCCCTATCGTGGAGGTGCTCCTAGTGGAGACACGAAGAGGGAAGCTGCTGTGTGTGCCTGTCCCCGCACAGCATTGCTCATAAGGTTTGACTGCTGGCCGGCTAGAGGCTAAACGGGCTTCGACACACAAAAATTTAAAAAAAAAACAAGTGCGCAAGTTTTTTAAGATCAGCGCTTTCGTCTACACAACACACTTCGATAAAGTATGGCTAAAAAAATTGAAACATTTTCTCAAAGAAAGATCAAGGCCGTCTCTTACGCAGTTCAGTACAACAGCACTGTCGAAGAAGCCTGGAAGTGCAAAGACCTGATCACCCGATACTTGTGCACAATCTGCCTATTCGAAGAGAAAGGAGGGAAGACGTGCAAAGCTGGCCTGCGCCCGAAATCGAGTCAGCCGGACTACTTCGACGATTACAATGTCAAGTGCCAGAGCGTGGAATCCAGTGACATAGTGTCGTGCACTGACGGGGACTGCGAGAGGGAGTGCGGTCAACGCTGGCCATTGAGACGGGAGCTTAACTGCTCAGGCATCTGTGGTTTGACAAAGAGGTAGCCCTGAAATAGGCGGAATAGCCCTACATTGGAGAAGATACCGCGGGGAGCGGATAGCCTCGATAAGCCCCCCATAGGTGACCTGCCTGGGGGGGTTTAGGTGCCTGAGACATCAACCCGGCGGGTTTCAGCCTCGCCTGAAGGAGCGTATCGACTGGCCAACGAAGGCAAGCAAATACGCTGGTCCGTGTATAAGGCGGCCAGTCAAGGCAACCAGATACACTACCTTCTACACAGGCCAAACACACCTACATACTACACCCCACCAACATGCCACCACAGGAAATGGAGAACTGTCTGGACCGCATCGACTGCGACTAGACCCCGGATCGGGTCAGGTACTTTCGGGTCGGGTCGGGTCGGGTCGGGTCAGCAAAATTTCGGGTCGGGTCGGGTCAAAATCGAGTCGGGTCACTTTTTTGAAAGATCGGGTCAAAGGGGTCAAAAATACAGAAATTTTGCAAGTTACTACTATTAGCAACTTGAGAAACCTTCTCATAGTTCTTTGACTCCAGGATTTGCAGTATATGCTTCATGAATGCATGCACAAAGTCTTGCATTCCACGTTCTCATTCTGCGTAACTTCCGACAATGTCACACAAATTGTAAGCTGTGAGAATGACCAATTTTTCTGAGTAATTTCTGCAAAGGGAAGGGTCCATATGTGAGAGTGCTCATAAACATTCTTTTCAACTCTGATGAATGAGTGGGACGAGCCATACTCTAACATAAGAAGGAGTTGATAACTTTTAGCAGGTCGTACGGGTAGCTATTCCTGAAAATTTGATTCCTGAATATGACAATCTTCCTCGGTATACCTGGCTGCAAGAGCAGTATAGTCTGTACCCAAACACCAAATATGTACCAATAATAGCCCCCTTAACCTCCATCCATGTTCCCATTGCAGAACACTTTGCTGTGTTCGAAAGTCCCTCACATCCCTCCATCAGTAGTGGAGGTTCTGACAGGAGCTAGTGTCCAGCACAATATGACTTTGTAAGCATTATCTTTTGTGAAGACCAGATGCAACTTTAGCCTGGGGCTCATATATATTTAGGTATTTCTTTGTTTAACCCAGTTATGACAGAGTTGTCTCTATTTTTCACGCCTATTATTCGGATTGGTTAAATCTTGTCTCCAGTGGACAGACCCTAGTCGCTTTTAGATCTAAGGTTTTTGAAAAATTATTTGACCACTATTGTGGGGAATATGAAGGAACGTTATTGCATTTACTAAGGATAACTAGGGAATAACAAAAGATGAAGATTCGCGTGCGTGAGATGTCTCCACCTCATATTTTCTCACAGTTACCTTTCCACCAACGCCACCACGTTCTGAGCATTTGTGAATGGTTTTTATCGCGCGGAACTTCAATTACTTATACCGAATTCGGGTCAACCCGACCCGAAATTTCGGGTCAGGGACTTTCGGGTCGGGTCGGGTCGGGTCGGGTTGACCCGACCTGATCCGGTGTCTAACTGCGACGCTTGTCCGACGAGGACTGTGAGGTCGAGTGGAGAAGATGTGAAGTCGATGATCGCGATCACGATGGACATGTTGCTGATGGGCGAAGTGATCGTCGCCGTGGTCGTGATTATCTTGCTCCTCGTGGTCGTTATCGCTTTTATCGTCATCAAACGAAAATCTGCAGCCAAGAAGCGAGGAGAATATACTTAGATACATGTATATAGATATCTCGCGAACCAACCGTACGCGCGATAGTAAAGAGAAAAAGGCCGGTTCCTGCGTCCTAACATGATAACTAGCTTAGCGAATGTAAAGTATCATTTATCATCCTTCTTCACATCACTCGCGGCTGCTCTCCAATCGCGCCACGGAGCGCCCCTGCGTAATCTTACGGCATTGTGAAGTCGAGATCTTACTCATTCAAGCAGGCTAATCTGCAAGCGCATAATCCAGTGCGGTCATCTTACATCTCGCCTTCGCGCTTCATGCTGCGTTCTTCGAGTCGGCCTCCGAAAACTGGATTTGGCAAGTTATTCCGTGAGTCATTCTGAGTGAGCATCGATTCTTAAAGCTCAAAATCGGGAATCACAATGCCTAAAGGCAAGTCGTCAGCTTTGTCTATCCTGATCAGTTCAGTGTTGGTCCTCCCCGTCGCCTCGTTCGCGTTCACTTCCAACATCAGGAAGGTCAGTGGCAAGATTGACATTGCCTTTATTCTCCATACTCCGGTGTACCGATCGGTGTATTCTGACCTCAAGGCCACGTTCGCCCGCTTGCCAGACTACATCGACTTGGGCGAGAACAAGGTCAAAGTAGTCATATTGGATGTGGGACTTGATGAATTCACAACAATGCCAAAGGTTTGGTTCAATCTTTCCGGTGATATCAGAGAATACAAGGCTTTTGTCAATAATTTCCCAACCTACCATTGTCGCCTTTACGCCAAACACGGTTATGGACTGAAATACGTGCAAGAGAATGTCTTCGACTTCAGCAACAAGGAGCGGGCGAAACTGTTTTTTGTTTTCTTGGACAGTGTGGTGGCTCTAGAGTCACTTGTTCTACAAGAAGTCCGCCAAGTTTATGAAAAGGGTGCCTTCGTCTACACAACGTACTTTGAAATTTCAAGCCTATCAGAAAACTTCCTTGAAACCTTTTCTCCAAAAAGGATGAGGGCCGTCTCCTACAACGTTCTGTATGGCAACACTGTCGAAGAAGCCTGGAAGTTCAGAGACCTGATCACCCGAGACTTGTGCACGATTTGCCAATTCGAAGAGAAAGGAGGGAAGACGTGCAAACCTGGCTTGCGCCCGAAATCGAGTCAACCAGACTACTTCGACGACGGCAATGCCAAGTGCCAGAGCGTGGTCCCCAGTGACATCGTGACATGCACTGACGAGGACTGCGAGAAAGAATGCGATCAACGCTGGCCTTGGAAACGAGAGCCCAACTGCTCTGGTATATGCGGTGTGATAAAGAGGTACCCCACCAACATGCCACCACTGGGGATGGAGAACTGTCTGGACCGCATCGACTGCGACCCTTGTCCGACGAGGACTGTGAGGACGAGTGGGGAAAATGCGAAGTCGAAGATCACGATGGACATGTTGCTGATCGGAGTGATCGTCGCCTTGGTGGTCATCATCTTGCTCCTCTTGGCCGTTATCATGTTGATCGTTATCAAGAGAAAATCTACGGCCAAGAAGCGAGTAGGAACGACAAGAGAAAAGTCCCAGTTGTTTTCGGACAAAACCGAACGTGTTATGAAGTCAGATAGAAGGAGCGCTCAAACAAGCCAGAAATCCGGCCGACCTACTAATGGAAGCAGGACGATGCAATCGACAAAAAAGAGCGGCACGCCCATGACGCCTAGCCTGAAGTCGACGACAGCTGGTTTCAACTACATGAAATCTTGTCCAAAGTCGACGAAGCCGAATGCTGTGTCCATCAACGCGAAGAAATGAGAAAAAGGAAGTAAGCAAATGCTGAATCGTGCAAGATATGGTGTGGATTTTCAGTTTTACTAGCGTTATCTTCTCTTCTCGCTCATTTTTGTTTTACATAGGTGTATTCACATTCCATGCTAGATTTTTGTACTGCTGACTACTAACAAGCTTCTTGTGATGAAAATTTGCTCACAAATGACTGTTTGATTTGTCACGACGATCGCGGGACACAGCAGTGTAACTTTGATGACTTGATTCACCTACAGTATTGTCTTCTTCTGGACCCCCCCCCCCCCCCACTACCTTCTCATGCCTAACATCGTCAGTGGGAAAAAGTGACCTCGTCATCTTACAGATGGGACAATGAAAGCAAAACTAGACGCTGATATACGAGCGAACATCAACTAGCAACCAAAGGCGAACCTCAAGCACATTTTCTCAGAGGTCAGGCACTGCCTATGACTGATTGGAGCTGAAAGAATGTCAATTACATCAATTATCAATCAAACAATTACCTGTAAAACTCGAAAATTTTCCGCTTAGCGATAGTTTTGCGTGTCTCCATAGACAAAATGTCCCTTGTGTGCATTATATTGGAACAACTTATTTATTCGTTCATTCTTTATTTTAAATGACTTTGCAAACCAAGAATGGAGATGTAAGTGGTGAGGGTCTGGAGACTGATGCTGCTATACCAGGGCCACGCCCCCACTTCTTTGGCAAACAGCTCATCCCACTGTTAGCTCTAATCCTTTTCCCACTACTGTAGTTTAGCGCCATCGCCCGCAGAATCTCCTCTCCCGCTGCTCCTTCTGTGGCCACTGAATTTTTACACCGCTATCTCATAGGGTTTTTCTAAAGACATAGTTGTCGCCCCCGCCATCTAATAAATCGTGTTACACAAGACGATAGTCTCACAAGTCACTCATCGTCAGCGCATCCTACTTTAACCTTTTTGTTTTATGTTCCTGCACCTGCTTGTGCTTTTGCTGCAGTAATGTCATGCATCTTTGATGGCACTGCATATACTGTAGCTTATGGGATATAGAACTCAACGCGCCCATCTCTTGCCACGGTGTTGCAGATATACACAGCACATCATCGATGTTGACTTTCTGCGCACATTCCTCTACGCTTTTGCATCTCGTTTTCTGGTGTGAATGCGATGAGGACATTTCAACTGCCCGTTCAGATGAGCTGTATCCTGGCGCTTTTTGTCCATCAAATGTGTTATCAGACATGCAGCTCAAGGCAAAAGCTTCAGTCTTAGCATGCTAGCGCTCTTACATCGTGCGAGCTTCTGCACGGATACTCTTGAATGAATTTATCTCAGCAGTGACTGCATCACATCTTTGGCCGAGATCTCATTTTTGAAAATGCAACTTGAGAATCATGCAATCTTGGAGCCAACTTTAGCAGCTGGCGGATTTGTGATTTTGATAAATAAAATAAAAGGTTTTCCAGTTCTTGGACGTTTATAGTGTGTTTCAGGGGTTTGCAGTTTTAAAATTTGCTTGCTTTTATTGTTTTAAACTTGCGCTCTGTGACACTTGGGATTGGCAGCTAAGTCTATTTGGCAGAGCAAAATAAGTCAGCTAGTCAGTCAGTCAGTACATTTATTGACGAGTATTTGCAGTGTTTAAGCATTAAAGCGTTAAAAAGTGATGAAGACAATGTGATTCCGCAGTTTGACTGGATTTCGACAACCGCTCTCCAATCGATAATTTCCAACGTTTCATGATCAGGTCGCCTGGTAGAATCTTCATATAGCTTACACGATTCCTCTAGACGGCCATCCAGCAGGTGTATAATTTATCCATTACCTCTGCTAGGACACATCACATGCTCGGAGCATTTCTAGAGGACATATTTCTGCAATTTTTTAGCCAGTCCAGTCCATTGTTCCAGCCAATGATGTATGATGCTCTCAGCGAAGCTGCCCTAATGTGCATCTACGATTGGAACATGATCTTCGTAAATGCATCCATTTCGCTGACCACACTAATGGCGACCAAGAATAAGGATTACGAAAACACAATTTCCTTTTCAAGAGATTTCTCATTTTCCAATGTTGCTTTTTCCAGTTCCATAGAGCGATCGTGATCTTCGCTGTGCCCCCTAGCCATCATGCTTTATTTCACCATGATGTTCATTTTTTCATTCCAAGTTTCCTTCCAAGTTTCAAATGCGCAAGGTTAGGAAATCTGTTCAAGCCAAAATAATATTATGGGCAGTAATTTTCCTAATTTAGCGTTACAATGTGACGAATCAGCATGCACGCGACTGAAAGGAGTCATCGACGGCGCGCGATGCTTTTTCATTGTAAATCAGAGGACGAGTTGGAAAGACGCGTGGAAAGTTTGCGCGGCGGAAGGTGGAATTTTTGCTCAGATTCATACTGATAGCGAGTTCGAGAAGATTAAGAAGATGCAAGAGGTCAAGAGCGTGGTGAAAGCGGCAAAAGGTGAGAACATATGAGTTATTTATGTCGTCTTTTAGAGAGAAAAGGCACAAGCGGCGTTTATCGCTCTGCAACGAGATGCTGGCATCGGTGATCATCCATGCGCCGTTACTAATAGCACGACTTATTGGTACGACGGGCCAACCATAAAAAATGTCAATATGTCCGTTCAAAATACGTGGATGCGAGGCTCTGTGTGTGGAGCATTTGATGCCACTGAGAATTGTATCGTGACATTTAGTGGAAATAAGAACTTTTACGACTTCTCGTGCGATTACGTCTAGAAAGGTGTTGCCGTCGTTTGCCAATTAACAGGTGAGACACACTTTTATTTGAAAGATTTGAGAGAAGAGCGGAATGATAAATGCCCATACGCTTTTATCAATTCGGCGAAAGGTCTTATGGCTAGCTGCTGGATTTGCAACCCATGGTTTTTTATGAACTGCGCCTTCACATCAGCACAATGCGATCCTTATGCTTTGGACTAATAAAGGACGCCACTCAGGACATACTCGGGACAACGCTGAGTGAGATTAGAGCGACTGCAGAAGGTTTCGCAACAGATCTCTTGGAATGTCTTTTGGAAATTTGTGGCGCTCCAAGATACATCTTTCACAATATTCCAATCAAATACTCTAAGGTTGACTTACTTTAGCTCGCGGATGTAATAGATTATTCTCAGGAATAATTCGAAACAATTTTCTGGCAACAGAAGGTTGGTAGGTTAGCGGGTATACGAAGCTAGTTCTGCCGAAAATTATAGGGTCAAGGAATATTGCATGATGCTTCAGCGCACATAGAAGATCTTTTACGAAGTCGAGTGCGACATTGCTCAAAACTTTGTTGCCGCTCTATGTCAGTTTACTTGTGAGCCGCCTTGTCATTTTTCGAAATTGTGATCAGGCTGACACAATACGGTGTAGCTTCATATTCTGCACTGGTTCTTGCTCTTGACCCGCTCAGGAAATTACGTAGCAACAGTTGACCGCCTTCATTCCTCTTCACCTAGTTTTGTCGCCGATTGTGCAGTGGAAGATAATGAATGAAATCGGCGACAAGAGAGGCACAGCTTGACGATCAGATGACACCCCAATTTATCCGTATAAATACACAGGAACAGAGGACGACTGCTCTATCTGGTCTCCAAAAGATGTTATGACCGACCTGGAGCTCTCTACCCATTCCTACCATCACCAGTGCACAACATAGCGCAAAGAGAACAGGTTTGAGACAAAGATATTATCGCCCTGGCATCTTCAAAGATCTGCACTTTGCCCTGTCTATCTCACCAAAGGGAAACCTGTCTCATTCGTACCAACTAGAAAGAAAAAGGATCACGAGAAAAACCTTTCTCGAAAAGCTTACAGCGGGATGAAGCTGCCACTAGGCATTTCTTCAGATGCCTAAGATCCACGACTCATGGTTAACTCGTTGTTGGTCGAACTCTTGGGTCCACAGACCCAACGCATGTTATAACACAGGGCGAAACGGTTTTATCTGCATATCTCGACAACCAGCCATTATTTTGCAAAACCGTTTGGTAGTATCATAGGTTGATAGGTAGGACATGCTAGTACCAAAAATTATCGAGATCGATCAAGCGGTTCTCAAACGGCGGCCCGAAAACCCCAAAAAAGTGCCCAAGAACAATAATAACTTCAATTGAAACATGAATCGTACGAAAGGAAGAACTATCTTCTATCACAGGCATCGTACAGTTGCTACTTGATGCTGCAAACAGTGAGACCAACTAGGGGTTAAGGAAAGAATGGAGGTAAAAGTCGTGTAGCTCTCAGCTTGCTTATTCGCGTTTGGTCTTAAACAATGGCTGCACCACCCCGAATCCTGCAGCAAGCCATGTACTGTGGAATATTTCATAGCTAACTCCTAGTCATATTTTCAGTTCGTTCTGAACACTACACCATGACCAATGTGTGCATGACCGAAACGCCCATAGAAATAATGCCCGCAAGTCAGCCGGAAGAGTGTGCGCAAGTATGCTATCGGAGAACGTGGTGTCGAAGTTTTAATTTCATTCGCGGCATCAAGGGCTCTTCGTGCCAGCTCTTCTCCTGGTCAGCCTTGAACGTCACCTGCCCCAGAGGCCCCGAGACTAAGTCGGCCGATGCTGAATGTGTCCATTACAACTACGTCGCCTAGAATGCAGACCGTTCGGCATCTGAAAGTGCTGTAAAATGTGACAGCGGTACACACTTGACAGAGGATGGAAGTGCGCTTTTGTTCGTGATGTGGTAACACTGTTCGTGCGCATACAGAAGTACAGTAAGTCTGAATGGCTTTTTCACAAGCCTGTCGGGGCTATACAATGAGGAGAGTCCATCAACGTATGGTAAAAATGTTTTCGAGCCATCGGCAAATGACCAAAAGCATCTGAATAAAGCACTTCCTTGATCAAAGCGAGTGGAGTCTGAATTCCTGGGCAAATATTCTCAAAGCAACTAAAAAATGAGGACTTGTAATTGTCTGATGTCGACTGCAATTCTATAAAAATAGTTTTCCCAGTACGACGCTATATTATATATTATGTAATCAGGCCCATCACATTGACATCCTGCCATGCGGTTCAGATAGAGAACACGATGATGAAGGGCTGCTCCCCGAATTGTGAGTCTACACGGCCTTATTGGTGTGGGATAGTAAAACGTATCAATAAGTGTCCGTGGACTGCGTGGGTTGGTTCCTGTGGCTTGAGCCATCCTCTGGTCAGCCCTAGTTCTATCCTAGGGCGAGCCAAGGATTTCAGGCGGGATCATAAAGAAGATTACTGTACATGGCGTACATGTTTAAAAATTATTTGGAAACTGTGAAATGGTCTTATGCGAGGCAGGCCTCAGCACATCAGTCATTACCTTCTATGGTTGACATATGGGAGACATTTACGACATCGTGTTCATGATCGAAATCGGCTCATCATCGCTCTCATCGTCAGACGTGATGAGAACACTGCAAGCAGACTGCTTAGTGCCAATACGACAGCCATCACAGATGACAATTTGTGGTATAAAATCAAGGAATTAATAAGTTGCCTAGAAGTCGTGGTTTAGCTTGCTCGTTTCCGTCCACCAGGCCAACGTGCTTCTTTATCCACCATCTCTGACATGCCCCGCAATTAGTCAGAATTTCGTCTGGATAGCATAGATTTGTTCGATTTGAGCAATTATGCTTTCAGTCTGTTCTCGCCAATAATGTATGATGTTCTCCCAGGGAAACTGTCCCGATGAACACTATCAATCTGATAGCGACCACCGTAGTGCACTGGCCAGACTTGTGTTTTCACCCTACGGTAGACTAACGATAAGACAATAAGATCAAATGTCCTACATGAACTTACGTCTTTCGTTACGAAGTTCTTTCTCTGAAGATGGGCTCCCAGCTCCTGTACGTCCTAGACCAACTATGGAGACTCAACCTACTGTAGGTGAGACCTAAGCACACTTACTGAAGAAGAATGGCACCGACATCGTGCAGACTCTCTTTCGCCCTTCTCGCAAAGGAAGACCCGACTATTCAAGTCTGCTGCACGACTCAACACTGACTGAAAATGAGAGCGAGCGAGCGAGGCAACCGCCTTCCACTCTTCAACTCCATTCACACTCCCTCATCCTCACGCACATCCGCTTATTAGCATACAACATTGACACGCACAGCAATAACGGCGCCACATTCAAATCATAAGGGCACTCACTACACAGTCCCGTTTTCTTGGCAGAGACAAGTAGTTTTTTATACCATTTTGTTCAATAACCCTAAATTATTATCCTCAGCAACATTTTCTTAGCGTTAAGATATAAATAAATACTGTAAATATATGCAGACCAATGCGCTCCATCTAATACAAATAATCCACACTACTTCCTTGCATTTCTATGAAAAGCCAATAAAGCAAGCAGGGACGGCTTCACAAAAACACTGATGAGGGGTCAGTGTATCCTGAGGTGATAGATAGGCATAGACCAATACAAATCGCAGTCTGCAGATGCCTTCCAACACTTTATTGTTCATTCAGGGATGCTTGCTGCTGGTCGACCATATCAGTTCTGTGGCTGAGCATTGGTCCATCTTTATTCTCACTTATCGTGTGTGGAACTATGTACTACGGACACGAGGAGAGAAATTTCCAAACTATTTTCTCAATAACCACGCCATAAGCTTTCCTTGCGTTAAAAAAAATTTGCCGCGGTTTTATCTTGTTTTATCCTGTAAAACATGCTACAGAAAAATGATCAGGGAAGGAAAAGACATGCAAAAAAACCTCGCAGTCAGCCAGTTAATCTAGTACTGTAATTACTGCAAATTTTTGGGAAGATTTTGTGTTGATGCACTTGGAATATAAGTCTTATTAGAATGGCAAATTGAAAAAAAAACTTGTGCCCTGAGAAGGATTTTAACTCGAGCTAACGACAGTCCAGTCCGCTATGCTAACCTTTTTTTTTACTCTCATATGGCATGCATTAAAAATTTAAATTTTCGAATTTCTTCCTGCGTTTTAATTTAAATTTCCTGCATTTTAATGAAAAAAATGCACAGCACATCAATCAGCAAAACAAAGTGAGCAGCGGAGCACGGAGCTGCGAAATCTTAGGACATTGTAAAGCTGAGAGCTTACACATTCAGGCAGGCTTATCTGCAGGCACCTAGTCCCCGTGTGCGGTTGTGTTCTCTCTCGCCTTCCCGCTTCACGTTGCCTTTTTGAATCGTCCACTGACAACTTGATTTGACAAGTCATCTTGTTGATCCTCTAAAGTGTGCATCGATTTCCAAAATTCGAAATCGCTAATCAAAATGGCCATAGGCATTAATTCAGCTTTTTCTTGGCTGATCACTTGGATGTTGGTCATCGTCGTCTCCTCAGTCGTTGCTTTCACTTCCAAGATCGAAAAGCTCAGTGGCAAAATGGACATTGCGTTCATCCTCCAAACTCCGTATCCACACCAATTTCGTCACGTCAAGGCCACGTTCGCCCGCTTGCCAGAATACATTGACTTGGGCGAAAACAAGGTCAAAGTAGCCATATTCGATGTGGGACTTAATGCATCGGCAACAAAACCAAAAGTTTGGTTCAATCTTTCCGGTGATATCAGCGAATACAAGGCTTTCGTCAATAATTTCTCAGATTACAATTATCATGAAAACTTTAAACACGGTTTTGGACTAAGATATGTGCGAGAGAGCGTGTTCGATTTCAGCAATAAGGAGCGGGCTAAGCTGATATTTGTTTTCTTGGACGACATGGTGGCCTCAGAATCACATGCCCTAGAACAGGTCCGCCAGGTTTATGAGATGGGTGCTTTCGTCTATACAACATACTCCAGTAAAATGAAGCCAAAGCTAACAAAAAACTTCCTTGAAACTTTTTCTCCAAGGAGGATCAAGGTCGTCTCCTACAACGTTCTGTACAACAGCACTGTCAAAGAAGCCTGGAAGTTCAGAGACCTGATCACCCGAGACTTGTGCACGATTTGCCGATTCCAAGGCAAAGGAGGGAAGATGTGCAAACCTGACCTGCGCCCGAAATTGAGTCAGCCCGACTACTTCGACGACGGCAATTCCAAGTGCCAGAGCGTGGCCCCCAGTGACATCGTGTCATGCACTAACAAAAACTGTGAGAAGGAGTGCGATCAACGCTGGCCTTGGAGGCGGGAGCCCAACTGCTCAGGCATCTGTGGTGTGATAAAGAGGTACCCCACCAGCATGCCCCCTCAGGGGATGGAGAACTGTCTGGACCGCATCGACTGCGACTCTTGTCCGACCAGGACTGCGAGGATGAGTGGAGAAAATGTGGAGTCGAAGATCACGATCACGATGGACATGTTGCTGATCGGAGTGGTCGTCGCCTTGGTGGTCATCATCTTGCTCCTCTTGGCCGTTCTCGTTTTGATCGTTATCAAGAGAAAATCTACGGCCAAGAAGCGAGGAGAAACGACAAGAGAAAAGTCCCAGTTGTTTTCGGACAAAACCAAATGTGTCATGAAGTCAGATAGAAAGGGCGCTCAAGCAAGCGAGAAATCTGACCGGACGATCAATGGAAGCAGGACGATGCGATCGACAAAACAAAGCAGCTCGCCGATGACGCCTAGCCTGAAGTCGACGACTGCCAGTTCCAAATACATGAAACCTTGTTCAAAGTCGACGAATGCTTTCTCCATCAAAGCGAAGAAATGAGGAAAATGAACCCAGCAAATGCTGAATCGTGCAGAATGTGGCGTGGTTTTTCAGTTTCGCTAATGTTTTCTCCTCTTCTCGCTCATTTTTGTTTCACTCAAAGGTGCTCGAATTCCACGCTAAATTTCTTACTGCTGACTACTAGCGTGCTTCTTGTGATGAAACTTGGGAGCGATGTCGAGACTGTTTACTTTGTCGCGACGAGAGCTGCTGCGTATCGCAAGTATTTTAACCTTCCCATCCACCTCCGACTCACCCCTTTTCTCACTACCACCAACCATCTGTAGGAGCCTTTTCTGGTTAATGCAAAGTAAAATGTAAGCGGTTGCGCTTAACATCCACTGCGCCCCACACAACATCGGAAATGGGCTTTTTTGTAGAAGGATCATAGTTCGTAGTCGATCATAGCTCAAACCAAACTCCAAACCCCAGCAGGTAGCACGCACTGACCAGAGCAAACACAAAAGACAAATAACATCTTGCAAATAAAAAAGGATTTAGAAGGAGACTTGTCAAGAAACAATGCAAAGACAATCCGCGATAAAGCTATATCCTCAGAAATTATTACACAAAAATTTTGCTGAATGTTCGAAAGATTGTGAATAAGAAAGCGTTCGGCTTTCCGGTTAAACTCTGAGTAATTTTTCCCTTAAAATTAACTCAGGGTTGAAGAGACTT
Source organism: Mesodorylaimus sp. YZB2_4 (assembly GCA_030248295.1). Taxonomy (NCBI): domain Eukaryota; kingdom Metazoa; phylum Nematoda; class Enoplea; order Dorylaimida; family Dorylaimidae; genus Mesodorylaimus; species Mesodorylaimus sp. YZB2_4. Next base: position 49,807 of record JASANH010001229.1, read on the forward strand.
ATTACACAAGAAACGACTAATCCAGCCGCTCACCACCACATCGGGTTCGATCAGATCAAAATCTGCATTTTCTTATTGCTGACAATCCCTTTCAACATATGTATTTGAAATTTCCATCACGGCGCTCTCAAAAGTGTGACCACGTCGTGTAACAGATGGAAAAATGGCCTCTGAGCACTCTAACAGATGGAGCGGCCTCCGAGTAAACTTGGAATCTTTTGCTAAAGAGATCTAAATATGTAGAAGACACCATTTTGTTGTCTTTTAGCGACAAGTAAGTCAAGCAACAAGCAGCCCTTCATTCACGACTGTACACGAGCATATCGATACCAGCATTTGACACACCTTACTCCAACTCCTGTAGGTGTTTGTCATACGCTTAAAGTGAGTGCACAACTTTATAATCTAAAATGAATCGGATGCATATGTAACCAAGCCTGGCAGGCGTAGGAAGGAGGCGGCCGACCGAAGTCGGCGGGACAAACACTCCGACTGGAGCAGGATAGTCTTGCGACTATACCTACGGCTGAAACATCAACCCGAGGGGTTGACGTTTCCCAGCCGGGGGAGAGTATCGATTACTCTCTCCCACTCGCCATGGCCTACCAGGCGGGGGGTTACACATACTACCCGAAATTTTGGATGGAAGCTTCCGGATCCCGTGTTGGCGCCTCGAAGTGCTCCTTGATGCAGCTTCCATGATTTCCTCCTCCAATCTCGGTCCTAGTTGATAATAGATGCTTTCGATCTATTATTCTCATCCATGATGTGTGGGAGAATACCCAGGGAGACTGTCCTGGCGGGCATCATCAATCGATCTACACAAATGCGCTGTCCAGATTGACGATCTCGCTCTAATGGAGACCTACAGTAGACAATGGGCTGCCATTCGCAGCTTGAAATAGAGCTTTCATATTTTTCAATGTTTCTTTATCACTTGCACAGAGTTATCGTGCTTTTCGCTGCGACTCCTCGGGTCATCATGCTATATTGGACTGGACTGTTCATTTTGTCATGCTCTTTCCAAATTTCAAAATCGCAAAGTAAGCAAACAAGTTTAGCCTGAGCACTGACATGGGCAGCAACTAAACTGCTGTAGATCAATGCAACGTGATCAAATGCATACTCTTGGGAGGAGTCGTGGACGGCGCGCGATGCTTTTTCATCGAAAAACAGACGACAACGACTTGGAGCAATGCTTGGAATATTTGTGAGGCGAAAGGCGGAACTCTGGCTCAGATTCATACTCAAAGCGAGTTCGACAAGATTTGGGAGATGGGAGAGGTCAAAAAATCAGTAAACACTGGGCAGAAAAATAACCCTTTAGCGTTCGAGTTTTCAGAGAGTAGGATCGAAGGAAATTCACATCGCTTTGAAACGAGACCCTGACAACGGCACTGTGGAAAATGCATGCTCCATAACCAATACCACGACCTTTTGGTTCGACGGACCGGCCACAAAAAATGTTCGACTGCCAGTTAAAAATACATGGATTCGAAACGAGTGCGGAGGGGGCCATAGCCCCTATGAATTTTGCGTTACGTTGTCTCATACATGGGTTCCGCTCAATGATATCGTGTGCGATCGGAATGATTTCGCTGTCCCTTTGTGTCAGTTTACTGGTAAGCCACCTGGTCGTTTTTTGAAATCGTTCATCGGGTCGACTAACAGGGTGTACGTACAGTATTGTACATGTCCATATGTCGTACAGGCGCTTACTCCTTGATCTCTAGAGGAGGGGGTACACAGCAGGATATAGTGTCGAGCTCACTGCTTGTATTCCTAGCTTATAGTTGTCTAGATAGACTTTAGGAACTAAAGAGCGCAATGGAGGCTTTTGAGCTAATTTTATTAGGTCTTTCAGACTCAATTCCTGCTCCAATAAACTCAATTGAAAGTGTAGGTCACAGGTTACAATATGTGGGGGCGGCTTGCTTAGGTGGCTGGTCTCACCATCGTAATACCAAGCCTGGCATGACATTTTTCGATATAGTTTATGGCTAACTTCTTTTAATCTTTAAGTTCGTTCTGAACACTACACCATGACCAACGTTTGCATGGCCGAAACGCCCATCGAAACATTGCTCGCCATGGAGCCGGAAGATTGTGCACAAGCGTGCTCTAGGAAAACGTGGTGTCGAAGTTTCAATTTCATTCGAGGCAAGGAGGAGGATTCATGCCAGCTCTTTTCGTGGTCAGCCTTGAATGTCACGTGCCCAAAATGCCCAAGGACTAAGCTGGCCAATTTTGGATGTGTCCACTACAGCTACGTCCCCTAGAATGCAGGCCAAAAACTAATATCCGACAAAGGATAGTCATTCGCATTTTTGCGTGGCGTGCTAAGGCATTTTATAGAATATAACTTACAGGCTGTCTAAATGTCTAATACGAACTCATAATTCTATCTTATTTTACGCAGTAAATATGTACTCCTTCAGTTTGCCCTCCTAGGAGCTACTGTACTTCCTAGTAGCTTATTCATTCCCAATTCAAATGGTTCCTCGGGGTAATGCGCGCTACGACAGCACAGTACATATATAGTACGGCCAACCCCACATACGTACTGTACACCATGTCATGATGTTCAGACAGAGAACAGGACAATGTACCGTACATACTGCAGGCAAGAAACTACAGTATGCTTATTGCAGTGTGCAGGTACTGCAAGGATGCCCGCGCATATTTGGAGAATAGATACCACTTCCTGAATACGGTATCTGTGACGGCATCTGTTTTCATGCCCAAGTGCAATTCAGGGGCATAGTCCTAACTGAAGTACCTGATTTCCATCGCATGATCGACCTTTTCCTGTAAGTAAATTAGAAACCATGTATGCATTTTCTTTAAATGCTTCTGACAATCCGATTTTTTCCGTGACAAAAACTGGAAATCTCACAGTCAAAATGCTAAAATGACATTCGCATGTGTTCAACACTCGCAGCGTCTAACAAGAACCTGACATGGCGCAGATATTGATCGATTTCCGTAATTAAAGGCAGTATAGTCCGATTCGCAGGGGGCAGCGCACGTATTCTAACCAATACAACTTTTGCATCAACAATCTGCTGATCGACTCTGACATACTGTACCTTTGATCTCTTTTACTTGGTTCTTCGCCGCTCTGGTATTCTGACCCTGGCTGCATTGTGCGCCACTTGAAGCCACAGAGAAATGTACGAGGATTGAGAGCTGGATGCGGCTTCCACAAATCATGATTAAGGGTTTTGGTACCCCTCAGCATGATCTGTGGTAAGAGGGTTTTACATATAGTCGGTCAAGTGAGTCAGTCGGTCACCTCTCAAGATCAGGCATACATTAGACGGCTGCCTGAGACAGTCGGTCGTGTGAGAAAGACGGCCAAGTGAGGCCGGCGGCCACCCGAGACAGTCGACCAGGTGATTCATAATCGATGAGGGGCCCATCAATTTAGAAAATCCTCGGTGCTACCCGTCAACCGAGCTAAGTATTCGTTTTTAGCAAACCATCGACGACTGAAGCATGGCAATGTCAGCTGGGGGAAGTAGGGGACACGGCGATCCATGTATCCAGTAACCCAACATTGGCTGTCCTCCACAAGGGAAAGAGTAGCCAGCATTATGAACGCTTGAACAACATCTACGATTGCAGCAAATGTGGGAAATCAAAATGAAAGCAGGAAGCATTTTTCGTATCTTTCTTGTGAGCCAGAAGCTTGGACTGCACGCCAGATGCGCTGTCCCTGGTGGAAAAGATCACGGCTGATTTACTTTGGAAAGTGATACCGGGTTGGCAAGAGATGTTCGCCGATGTTAAATGGCTATATTTCGCGGGTTTTTCCAACTTTCTGAACAAGACCTGACCATCGTACAGTACGGTGTCTGCATGTATCTATAATATACTTTGTATCTACAGTAAATGGTCAACATATCTACATATACAGTACCATCTACATGGTCAACGTGCTTCGTCCTCCTCCATCTCTGACATGTCCTCGAAATTAGTCAGAACTGTATTCTGGATAGGATGAATTTGTTTAATTTGCGCCGTTATGCTTTTGATCCATTGCTCCCTCCAATTATGTGCAATGGTCTCCTAGGGACACTGTATGATGGACACCATCCATCGTAACACGACCTCTTTCTGTAATTGCACTAGCTCCAAGGGAGACTAAGACAAAGGGTTGACAAAACGCAAATTAGTTAATTTAACGTAACAGTGATCGTGATTTTCGCTGTAAGTGCTTTCCAAGTTTCAAATGCGCAAAAGTAAGCTCAGGACCAGATTCAGGCCAAATAAAGTTTCTGAACTTTCGAAATAAACCCTTCAAGCACGTTCGAAAAGGGTCTGCTATGTGACTGGGTCTCCTGTGACCATCTTTGAGCACTGGCGGATAAGACTATATGTAGGGAGACCTGCCAGGTCGCTCCAAGAAAATTCCATGGTCCATCTATATATGGCTGACCCCCTAGAGTACTTGCCTTTGCATTGGCTGACGGATGATTTGAATCGCCGCTGGATGAGGAGTGTGCTGGCCATGCACAAGGATGGACTCAAGGACGTAATTGATGCCGTCGAATCGACTAAACCCGCCACTTTTCAAATGGAACCGTCAATGTGAAGTGAAGCACACGCTTGGTCCAATGGCATGGGGAAGAAATCGATAGCGGGGTATCGATCGCAATCACTTTATTTGCCCTGACGTTTTGTAGTTATTTTTGGAATAGGGTCTATGTAAAATGCGTGCGCGTTCAGTCTATTTTAGTCTTTAGAATCTTGTGCCTAAAGTCTGTGTACAGTAAAGCGCAAGAGTGACTGAAGTTTTATTTTCCTGCCGATTATACAATATGATTTGGCGATCGAGTCTTGTCACCATAGCCGCACTGGTGCGCGAATTGTGCTGCAAACGTGTAGGATGCACGATTGAGTGCATTCTGACTCTTCCCGCTATGCAATGATCCCAATGAGAAACGTGCTCAATGTGCAACCGGATGGGAAACGTTTTTATCAAACCAGAAAATCCTGTCCAAAACACGGCCACCATTATCAAAAAAGTTATCAAAACAAATTTTTTAATTACTACCTGTTACTAAATGCCAAAAAAGAAAAACTCCAACCCAGCGAATGAAATGTATTATCAAATTTAGTGGCGCCGCTCATGCATTGAATCTCCCCTCTCAGGTCTTTCACATCGTTTAGGCGTCTGTTCCGTGAAAGATTTCGGCAAGCATTGCTTCGTAAATCGGCATCACGATCTGGAAAAGAGGGAAAAATGCAGAACCGATTCTTTTTGTGCATGCTAGCATGATAAACCAGAACTCAAGAGACTCAAAGTTCCCGAAGGCGATTTGCGAACTTCCCAACGAAATCTAAGATATAAGCAATTATCCTAATCTTTCAAGGCTCAAACTAGGTCCAATCCCACATACTGTATATCCCTTGGATTCCCACGTGCATGTCTGTCATTGGACCCAAGTGACAATGTTCAGTTAAGGACCTATGACTGCTGGAGAAATGCTACGACTGATATACCCATGGCCCATAAGTACCTGATTGAATTCTTTTCGGAATGCCACCACGGCTTCGTCCAGCGTCTCTTTGCGCACAGAACTGTTCAAAATATCGTATTGCAGTTGCAATAAGGCGCCGATCGGCACAGACGAACTACGAGAGCCAGCTGGAATTTCGGCGTACATCTTCTTTATTGCTAGTGCTCGTGTGATACTCCTCCCAGCTATGGGTGGAGGTACCTACACGCGTACGTGGTTCGAATCACCCCTGCGCGGCCCCTACCGAAACGGACACCAATAACGATAGCTCTTTATTGGGCCGACGGGTGGACACCTCCACAAGTATAAGACAGGCCAAGAGGCGAGCACTGTGAATAGGGAGAGGCGGTTACGAGATACCCAACCGCTCGTGAGGAAATACGTAGACGGACTGAAGGCAGTCCTCACGGCCAGGACGGCCAGGACATCGGGCGACCAGTCCTAAAACTAGTCTAGATTAGATCCAGGCTCGCTCTCCTTGCTCCAAGACAAGAGAGGACGAGCGAAGGAAGTATTCACGAGTTGCACCAGACAACTTGTGCCGGGCGGTTAAAAACCGGTAGAGACGAACCCTCATCAATAGATGCGGGTTACACTCGTACATTTCCGCGAACGATTGGGTTAACCTGCTTGATGAGCGAGCCCATTTTTTGCAGAATGACCGAATCGTGATTTGCCAATCCTGAAACGAGTCAGCCTCAACCTGAAGCGAAGAGCCCGAAAATTCTGCGGAGCGTTCTTCAGAAGGCTCTCTAGGAACAACAAAAAACGAGGCTGGGAAATCAGACGAAGCTCCAAAGGAGGTACCAGGGAATCCCCGGGAGGTCCCAGGGAATCCCCGGGAGGTCCCAGGGAATCCCCGGGAGGTCCCAGGGAATCCCCGGAACGGACATCGAGCCTGTCGTGACCATTTTGATGCCGTCATCGTCCACGGTAACAGATGTTTCGTCTAAATCGTGTGTCTCGGACATAGCTTTCGTCTCTTCTTTTAAATGTATGCGGCCAATGTTGATAAGAAACGCAGAAATATGACAAACAGCTCACGGGAACTGACGAGTCCAACAGTGGCGCTCCGTATCTTGTTCAACACACCATGATAGTGTAGAGGCATTGAAGGCCAGAAAACAGGTATGTCCTATAATTTGGATATATGCAAAGCAGGGAGTTGCGCAGGGCCTAGCCCGAGAACAGATACGTCTGATAATTTGGATATATGCAAAGCAGGGAAAATGCATAGGACCTGCTCTAGCAGAATATAAACGGATCTAAACTAGTCTTATGCGCCCAGGCATCCTCAGGGCGGGTTGAAAAGTCAGTCCACAACAAGAACCTGATTGTAGTTTGTTGTGCAAGCGGAACCTGCAAAATATTGGACCCGTCTGGCCAGGTGATCAGCAGTGATCAGGGCCTAAAGTCCTGCGGGTATTTTGAATTCTTGTGTGGTGAAGGTAGAGTGCTTCTGAAACTAGGTTTTCAGATTTTGGGCTCCGTGTTCCAACACTCGGAATGGGGGTTTTTCCACAAAACCCTGACAAGGCAGGAAGATCTCAGAAACTTTGCGGGGATTTCGGGTGCTGACCATGCTGACCAGTTGGCCCAATATTATGCGGAAGCTTTTTTGGCGCCGAAACAAATTACAGTAATTGTTTATATCAAGTTTGACTAAGGTTGGCAAGGCTCCCTTGTGAGCTGTTGAAGCCTAAATGCAAAAACTGTGGTATCAGAATGAGGAAAAGTGGAGATTTTTGCTCGCCAAGCGTTCATATTTATATACGAAAACTGCGTCATTTAGTTGACTGAACTGACACTAAATCCTTTTTTTCAAAACTGTATCAACGCTAGGCTGGTGTGGGACAATGTCTGGGCCTGGGCCACTCCGTATCTAATCCGTATAACTCCACTCCGTCCTGCGTGACGAAGAATATTTTTTCAGTCAACTTTTCGTGCTTTGTTTAGTTCGTTCAGAACACTTCACCATGTCCAACGAGTGCATGACCGAAATTCCGACCATGGTTGGTCTACATGACAAGGTCGATTATACGAGAGAAGACGGCTACTGTACTTATTATTAGGACTACGCACTAGACTTGAACTCCGCCAGCTTCGACTGAACCACCGAACCAGGACCGAACCAGGCCAGGACCAGCGTTTTGGAGCTGAACTAGGACCGAACCAGGACTAAACAAGGACCGCTGGCATGCCGCATCATTTCTTACTGACTGACAGTCAAAAATAGAAGTTAAAATGGCTTCTGGTGAAAGGCTCATTCAGAATCTGGAACCAAAAGGTGACAGTGGTGACTGATAGAAGATGAGCATCCGCTTTTGTGTGTTGATTTGTTAAGAAAGCCCGTACGCAGTTACACAAGATATAACTCACAGTATGCCATGCATAACTCACAATATGAACCTACATACATACACTCGTCCGTCTCATTTTATTCTTTGCAGTAAATCGGTTTTTATTTAGTTTTCCCTCCCACAGTAGGAGCCCTAATAATCCCCCCCCCCCCCCATAGTTTTCCCGTGGTAGTGAGGGCTACCTGTATAACGACAGTATATAGTATGGATACTCTGGCATGCTGGTTGGACAGAGAACATGTCAATGAAAGTAAGAAACCGCAATATGCTCATTGCAGTGTTCCTACATCTACGTACTGCAAGGGTGTCCGCGCCTATTCCTGAATAGGGTGCGTCTCTGCCATCATGTGTATATTCAGAACAGAGTACCCTGGTGACCGAACCAGGACCCGAACTAAACTGACACAGGACCGAAGCGGAGGACCGACATTAGGCCGTAATACACTAGGCCGCAGACATTAGGACGCAGACGTTAGGACGCGGACAATGGGGCGCGGCGTAGGACACAACGCAAGTTTGCCTACAAGTTTGCTGCTGCAGCTCATGTGCAAGGTGTTCGGGCTATGACGTTTTCGAGCTCCCTGTCTATTTCGGAAAGGATATTTGACACGCTGCAAATTCGAGTGTATGTACGACCAGACCAGTCAAGGCATGGTTCAAGTCCCAAATGCAGAACTGCCCAACACTGGCAATCAATTTTAAAAGAGAATATATACATTTAGGCAGTAGGGCCTTGGTGAATTTTCCAGTATGGCAGCCGCAGATTTCGGAGAAGCAGTTGAGGCTCGTCTTCTTTGTCTTTGGACCAGGCGAGAGTGTCTGGGCCTGCAGCATCGCACCATTTACCGCCTGCTTGACGCCCTGACATTGGAAGAATCGTTGATGGAAGCGAGGTGTCAGATGCTCATAGCTGGGGAAGTCATCCCAGCTTACTCAAAGAAAACGCGCGAGCAGGTGAATAAAAGGCTGCAGGCTCTGATCTCCGATTATGATGATCGTGGGAGCACTAGCAACGTAAACAAATAAACCATAAATGAAAGAGTGAGGCCTGAGATAATCTATGCACAACCAGTTAGAAGATAAGGTCGAGCCAGGTGCAGCGATGCAGGAACTGCGGCCTACGGCCGCGTCCAATCGTCCGAGTCCCAATGTCCACGTCCTAATGTCTGCGGCCTAGTGTCTTGCGGCCTAACGTCACAGCGCGGAATGAAGCGGCCGAACCAGGATCTTGATTCGGGCCGAAATAAACCACAGATTTCTAGTCAGGCTAGACCAGAAAAGTTTTTAGAAAAGCTTAAGAGCTTGTTCGATTGCAGCGAAGATCAAGAGACGCTCATAATAATTTCTAGTTTATGAGTGTCCTTCCGCTAGAAGCCATTTTAACTTCTATTTCTGACTGTCAGTCTGTATTGACCTGTCAGACTGCTTGTGACCTTGCGTGCCGCAGGTGGCCCTTGTTTAGTCCTGTCCTGGTTCGGCCGGTTCAGTCCGGCTCAGCTCCAAAACGCTGGTCTTGCTTCGGTTCGGTCGCTTCGGTGGTTCGGTCTAGGCTGGCTGACAATGAGTACAAGTCTAGTGCGCAGTCCTAAGTAGAGTACATAGCTGCCTTCTCTCGTATGATCGAACTTGTCATGTAGACCAACCATGTGTCGGCAAGCCATATTGGGCACTAATTGGAGGAAGCTAGAGAAACAGTCCTTGAGGCATTTCTTTTCGCAGACCAATTCAATCGTCACAGTTCGATTATGCAAACCCCTTTACGAGAACGATACCCCTTGTGTCCGCATAACATATTCCCGCCACCCTCCAGTGTCTGCATATCACTCCTTACTCCCTGGTCGTCTCGTTACCATCACCTTTGTCATCACGTACGCAGGTCTTACCCAGCCCTCACTGCAACAGAGGCACGTCACACTAGAAACCTACATGTACAAGCACTTCTTTCTTCTCTCTCCAGTCGCAGAACGTCTACGTGATCTAGAAGCACGCCTTCAATCTCACGAGCAGCCCGTACCCCATGTCACTGAAAATCGGTGTTATTCACACACCACCTATCACAACATCCTGCGCCCTCAAGCCGGTCTGCGAAGCTCGCGGATATGGTGTCGATGCCGCCCTAATAGCTTGCCGATTCCTGCGTCTCAACTGTACATTCGTCTGGTACGAGGGAAGCGAGTATGGTGATTCGGACGAGCACGGCAATGGGACCGGTCTTATCGGGGCGATACAACGAGGCCAGTTCGACACGGGCCTGCCAGTCTTCACACCCACTTATCGTCGAGCTAAGGCGGTCTCGTTCTCAAATTTATACTTTTATCCCGATATGGTCTTGACCACACGAGCACCAGGTCAGCAACAGGCTGGCACCATCAATTGGAGTTTATTGTACGCTTTCGAATGGCCTATTTGGTGTCTATTCCTCTTAGTACTAACTTCATTTTCGTTCGTTATAACATCGATTGTGGTCAAAATATTTCATGATCACGATCGTAGACCACATCGATCACAAACCATGGCTTGGATATTCTTCGAACATTGTCGACTTCTAATGACCAGAGAATTCAAAGAAAGCATGATCAATTTCCATTCGATTAGAATCCTGGTCGGATTTTGGGCTTTGATGGCCGTAGTATTAGAAAGTGCCTACACGGGTATCCTATTCTCGCAGAAGGTCAGTCAACGCAGTGCAGTCCCTTTCGTTGACTTGGAGACATTTGTGGATTGCCTGGAACAGGGGAAATGCCGATTGATCATGCCCAGTGTGGCCATGAGTTACTATCAACTGCTGACTGCATCGGGCAACGATCTGGCCACTCGAGTCCTTCGCGCCGTCCAGTACAGCCCTATTCAGATCACCCCTCAGGAACATATCGCTAGTGCTATTTTGAATGAGACATCCGTGTACTTGGTTTGGTTATGGGTCAGAGAGGGAATCCATTTCGATACTAGGGGCAACGAAGGCTGTAAATTTTACATTGTCGACACCCCATTTAAGGATTTAGGCGCTTTTCCAATGCGGAAAGACTCGATGGCGATGATTGAAAGGATGAGCAGACTGGCACTGGCTTTCCAAGACCACGGGCTGGAACTGGCATTGAGGAGCAAGTATGAACGACCAGTCAGTTGTGATATTTATGGCACGAGATCATGGGCGGAAGAAGGCCACGGACTGTTCTCTGTACGAACCATATTCTATTTTTATACGCTGGGCATATTCTTAGCCAGCAGTGTACTCCTGATTGAAAACACAATAGTGCGTGCATGGAGTGCTCATATGCGTCTCGTCTCATATTTCAGATCAAACAATGAATAAATTCATGGCAAATTGTTGGCAGTGGATAGAAGCGAAGTTTTGCTATTTGTTAAGACCTGCCCATCCGCTCCAGCTTCAAAATGTTTTTAGCGAAACGAGAAAAGATAATAAATGAAACCAAATACATGAAAATATAAAAGCGAAAACAACAATAAAATCAGAGCATCTAAAATCAGAAAAATTCACCGCCCCTCGGTTATTTCTGTTATTTTTTATCAAAATCGCAGGGTCTTACATTTGTGGTACAGTTCCAGTCATTCTCGCTCTTCCATGCTGCTGACGCTGATAACTTTTAGCACAGCCGGGGACGGAATTGAAACCTTTATGAAAAATTAATTTTGCCTTCGGTATTTTCCCGTACAGCAGCGGGTTGTTGTCAAGATTCTGATGGAGTGTGCTCATTTAATTAATGAGGGAATAGGAAGCCTTCGTCATTTTTAATTAATATACTGCACAGAATACTCAAATAATACACAAGAGATATTATTATTTCAAATGGGTCGTGGAGGGGCGGAGATTATTTGGGGGGGGGGGGGGGGAATGAAAATTGCTTTTTGAACTTGTTTGTCTCCCTAAAACTACCAGCTTCATCGGACACAGTACATCATGGCAGGGTGCTCATGGGTGGGCTGTACACAGGCACTCAACACAACCCGGGGGCTGTTTGAGTGGGAGTTAGTCCTAAGAGTGTACTCGTATGTGCGCGTGTTTTTGTGTGTTTGGCAAGTTCTTGTGCGTCCATGCTGTATATTCAAATGAGACCCCGAAAAGAGTAGCATGTAATGCTGACAAACCAAGTGCAGTGCGTTTGCCTGGTCTGTGCAGAAGGTAGTGTGTGTGGTTGCCTTGACTGGCCGCATTCTGCACGGAGCAATATGTGATTGTCTTGATTGGCCACTGCATACAGAGCATCATCGCCGTTCGTTGGCCGCTCGACACACTCTCTCCAAGCGAGGCAGAAACTTGTTGGGATGATGTCCATGGCTCCTACGACAAGGAGGTCTTCCTGGAGGCATTTTGAGACTCTCTGCTCCCCGCGTAGGGGCTATTCCGCCTGTGGCATGAGAGCAAACTGAGCGAGCTGAGCTCTTTTGCTGTGTTCACGCCCACCTTCCAAGTGTTCAAATAAGGTCAACCCAAAATCGTCTCCTGAGTGGTAGGTAAGCTGGGATAGGAGGAATACGAGACATGTTCAGGGACAGGGGGGAACAATATATTAGTCGTGCTGGGCTGCAAGGCTGCAGCAGGCAATAGGCATACAGCGCATGGTCATCACAGTCATCGTGGCATAGACAGGGCATAACAGGCAGCATAGCATTGGGCATCACAGCGGGAGTTCATCTACAGCAGAGATGGATGCAAGGCTGGCGATTGGGAGGGGCAGTGACGACTGTGCTCAAGCGAATGTAGTCTGTAATCTGCGTTTATCTGATGACGATAAATGTTGTACGCGTGTGATGTTAGGAGAGACTTTTGTCAGAGAGAGTACGCCGGCCGGTTATGTACGACCTGGCATGATCGGAATTCGTGAGGTAAGAAAAAGAAGTACGGCTTATCGCCGCCAAGTGTAACCGGCATACCGCAGGCGGAAGGATATGAGAGGCAGAAGTATGACTAAAAATCTCTACCCAAACGAATCCAAGCGGGCTAGAAAGCTTCCAAACCGACTGGTCTTATGCCTCCCTGGCAGGAGATACGGCACATACAGCGGGGTCAGTTTGAGTGCAGGATGAGTGAAAGAGTGAACAAAGAGCATTCACGTTTTTTACCTGAAAAAAGCACTAGGACAAAGGCTTTTGAGCAGTGCTTTGAACATTCGACCATTATTATATGGAACAAATTGAGTTCAGAATTGGCGTGGACATACAGCACTAATTTTTTTAGACAGGGTCTTTCGAGTGCTTCTTTGTAGTGTGTTCTTTGACTGAGCTGCTTATGCTATATTTCCTGTGTGTCCCACGATCTTAGTGCGCTGAAGCGTTTAAGTGAGGAATAAACAGTGACAGTGACCCCTCGCATGCCCAACGCCTGCGAAGTTCCAAAGCCCGAATCTGCACTGTACGTTCGCAAGAGGTTAGAGGAGGCATCGCTGTTTCGGGCACAGCGTCGAGCGCCCAATCGTTTCAAGTTTTTAAAAGTCGCGAATTCTTTAGTGTTATTTGAGCGCTTCTTGAAAGATCAGACCCCCAAATCTGAACGTGAAGACGAAGGGGTGAGCAATGATCTTGCTGGTGGCACTGGTCATAGATATATGATTTCGAACGTTTCTTATAATTGTAATCGTGAATTTGCTTAAAAATGTATCACCTACGGAAAGCAGGTCTTCTAGCAGACAAGAAGTGAATTCATTCTAACATGAAAATCTTCGAAGAAAAACCAGAATGAACTTAGCTTTTTCATCTAATCGTCAATGATCGTGAGGAGAAAAAATCAAGGCGGCGATTTTGCTAGCCCGCCTGAAGATCTGATACTTTTCACCAGATTATCTGCACTGCTGTAACTATGCGCCTGCCGTGTGTACTTTTGGTATCTGAACTGGCTGGCATCTTACTGTAGTCACTTCAGCCTAATAGGACACGCACAAATGCTAGCACGAGGGCGTTTAGTCCCATACAGTCTCTACAACAGACCAAGAAGACAATAAATGGGCCCCCGTGCAACCCTTGTCCCTCTTATCGCCACTAATTTACAGCACACCAAATTGCCAGAAATCATTAGGACAGGAAACGATAATTGCTCATTCGTCATCACGCATGGCAGCGGTAACTTGGCAGCAAAGTGTTTTGAACATGGCCAAATAAGAGCAGAAACAGGCGCTTCAAATGCCACGCTGCTGCTTCGTATTTCGCCCACCTGCCCCCTTTCTCAAAGGGAATCCTCAAAAGTCACTTTCTAAATTGACAGGTTTTCTTTATGACTCGTCGTTTACTTTAATTGATGGCCACTTCGGATGCCAGCATGACATCGGCATTGTCGCAGAGTAGTCCAAAAATTATGGGTCGAAAAAGCACTAATCTGCTGACGTAAGAGTTTTCAACAGAAAGTTAGGTAGAAAAGGCTTATTTTCTTGCCCTGCCACTTTGCCCGTCAACGCTTTTCTGGCTTTGAATCTGAACACACGATTCCGGTTTCCGAATTGACCTTTTATTTCCTTTTATGGACTCTGCTTGGTGCATATTCCCTTTCTCGAACGAGTGCTTAGGACGGAAAGCAGAACGTTAGCTCCACTGGTTTTACTCAACGTCTTATCTTTAAGCCCATTTAATAGAAAAAGCGAATGCTTCTGGTTTGGTACCTTAGGCTTGCCGGGTGTGAGGACTAAACTTTCGCACATCATTTTGTCGAATTAGGGCCCGAGCGCGTTTCAATTTGGTATACGGGGCAGTTTGGTGGCGGTCGGGTGCCTGGCTTTAAATGGAGAGTTGGTGATCGATGATCGAATTAGCGATTTAGGAAAACGGGCGCCAATGACTACGCCTGGGGGCCTTATTGGCTCGTCTGGCATTCTTGGGAGGCAGGGCTGCGCGGAGGGCGAGGTTTTATCATAGTCCGGCTTTGGGGGGTTCGAGTCGGCATTGCGAGATCAGTGGAGCGATGGAGAGGGGAGGAGGAGAGGAGGGCGTTATTATTGGACTAGAAAAGCAACCGTCGTCCGAGAGCCGAGTCCCGTAGTGGCGCCTTTTTCCAAACGACCGTTCGCTTCCTAATCGGGGGCAGTCAGAAAAACGACTTAGGCGGTTCCTCGACGCTTCGAGCCGCCGCTCGAGCTGCCAACTAGGAAAAGACGAAGCTGGCGAGAAGAAGAGTGGCAATCGAACTCGCTTCGTTTCAGTTATAATTTACGTTCTAGCTCGGCCGGGTGGCCGGCCTGCAGCGAGAAAACGTTTTGGGCGACGGACACCAGTTTAGCGGATATCAAACATCGATCGAGCTATCCGCCCACCGGGGTACCGTGATTAGCGTTTTAAGACGCATTACGGTAAGAGGCCCGGTCGATGCCTCTTTCGCGCTGCCCAGACCTCGGCTTTTGTGCGCGGAGCCAAGGGCGACAGGGTCTCGTCTCTCGGTCACCTGTCGTGGCACACACCTGCGCGTCTCGTCTACAAGCTGTTCTCGCCCTATTGCATAATTGATTAGGCTGGACATGTATATTTCAACCGGCCTGCTAGCTGGCTCCAGTCAACGAATAGATGGAGCGAGCCGGCTTAATCCGCCTTGGTTGTCCGACCTAATGCTATTACGCTCCTTCTCTTATGAGGCATCGGGCGCTAAGCGGCGCCGATAAGCTGCCGCATCCGCCGCCCCTCGTTCCTCGAAAATGTCCTTACTCTTTCTCCTTCAATCACGCAACACGAAACGACCAGCCCTACCTACTCTCTCGCCCCCGGCTGCCCGTACTAGCTACTCTGACATAACATAAGACCCGAAATGGCCGCTTCTTCGCCTCAATTAGCCGCCTTGAGAGAGGCCCCGCCCCGAGGTCGAACGACGACCAAGACTGCATGGCAGCGAGCAAATTACTCTTCGACAGCAGTTCAAGCAAGACGCTTCTTGGAAACTTTTCTTCACAAGTCTCCTTATCGTACTCGCTCGCACTCCCGACCCCACCTTCGGCCTTGGTCTCATGCCAACTTTTGAAACCTTCTCTCTCGCTTTAGAACTTAGCCAAAAGGCTTCCAATTACATCAACCTGATCAGTAGCTTTGTTCTAGGTTCCTATTTCCCGTCGACTGATACTCGCCAGTATGCCCTTCTTTCCCAGCGTCATTCATCGAGCACGAGTTCGGACGACGTGACCGACCCTCCCGCACTCGGACTCGATACTATGCACAGTGACAGTACGGGGGTGCGCTGTCGTACTCTCCTGCCTCTGCTGGCCTACGTCATCTGCGCCTGTCATTATCGATGCGTATCGGGCTTCCGATCGCTGGGCAATTGCCCCGATCGACACGCCTGGGCCAAATCGATCACCCCTCATCGAACTCTGGTCTTGGGTGCTTTATTTCCCGGCGACGATCTCTTGCCAAGCCTGCAACCGGCCATCACTTTGGCCAGAATGGATATAAACAGGGACAAATGCGTATTAACCCATTACGAATTGGAAGTCCCGAGCAGCGACACGGGGGTGAGTACTCGCCTATTATTACCCTCTGTGTCCTCTCCTTGTCTCATAACTTCCTCCCCTTCCCCTTGTCCTTCACCGGCCATCGCTAATCGTTTCCAATTTCCTATATTGCATCATGAAATGAGCCCGAGCTCACCAACGGGCATCAACAGGCGAGATGGCATAAATTATTGAAAACGCCGTCTCATCTAGCTCCCTTTCATTCCACCATGCCGTGACTAAAGAGCATACAGTATTATCAAATTTCTAGGCACCCACTCGCATTTCAAATTTACATAAAACACACGAAAGAGTAGAATGAGTTTTGAAAACAGAATTTTCCACTACCTTTTAGAAAAATATACTTTCGAATAACAAAATTTTTCCAATTTTTATATAAAATTTTCCATAAATTTCAATGCTCTTTTTTTGAGATCATCAATTCGTGCTGTTAGGTTTTCTCTCGGGTACAGAATCCATATTTCCTTCTAGTTTTTGGCCCGGTATCTTTCCACTTTTTTCTTCTTGCTCCAAGTCCGTTTGGGGAATTTGCAACAAGTTGCGAAATTGAGCATGGGCCATCGAAAAACGCCTCCGTTCACTATCGTTATGTATTAGGGCTATTGCCTATGAAATATGTTCTGAACATGTACACCATACTCGAGGGATGCTTAGTCCGCACCGAAAAGAACTTCTTCAATTTCCGACCTACTTTCTTCTCAAAGTCTCTTGGAATTTTTAGAAATGCGTCAGAGTTAAGCAAAGAATAATGTTTCTCGATGCACACTTGCAAAAAGTGTATTTATGGTGGTTTGCCTTGTTGTAAGTCGATTAAGTCGAGTTGGTCAATTTCTCTCGTCTGACTCGGATGCATAGATGAATCTCGTGTTCAATCAGTAGGAAGCCATGGTGGTCCAACTCGTAATTATTGGACGCGTCAAACCATGTTTCCCTCGTCTCGACCCCCCTGCTTGTGCGAAAGATGGCGGGTGTCGCGAAAGGCGGCGGTTTAGTTATTCTTTTCGAGCATATAACCAAGAACAAATGACATGAAAAACTTAGATTGGCGTTGATTAATGAGCTCGCGTACTATGCTCACACACCCAAAGGGCAAATATACGCCGTTTAATCCTCGAGTGAAATTCTTTTTTCCTCGAATAAAAATCCACCCATAGCAATCTACAAAGCTTTCAAATGCCTCTCCTTCAATAACACGCCAATTCTTTGAATGCGCTGAAAAAAACATTGCAAACAGTCAACTCGAGGGGACGTATAAAGAAACAGTTGAGTGCACATTCTTGCCAAAACTGATCATCTGGGATCGACTTTACACTTTACACTAGGCTCATTCGATAGAATGACACACATTGCGGACACAGTCCCCACATCCACCCCTTTTTTGAATTGATTTTGTGAGAGCGTGTGACAAGGGCCATTGTGTGAACACGAGCGGTCCTCCGTAACATTGACCATACGACACGTGCACATTGTCCCGGACGAGCACTCTTCCGCTCGTCCGCTCCTGGACACTCGAATTGCGTATGTACTCGCCACTTATCTTTCCCAATCACGACACGCCCCTCCTTCCATTCTTACCAAAAAAGGAAAGAATGACAGTTTTACGTCAGGCCTAGAGACGACGAATATTGGCTCTGAGCTCCACCCACGTCCTCTCGGTGCATTTACTTTTCTTTAGTCGATAAAAGTAGGAAATATAGGACATGATCAGTTGTGTGTTCCTGGTCCGAGCTACCAAAGACGGATGCTAATCCATGAATGGACTGAGTAACATGTTTTTCTTAGTCTTATAGGTCACGGCCTAATTTCTTATGCATAATCAGGACATACATGCTTGATTAATTTATTAAGCTAAAAAACTAATGTAAGCATGGGTTTTCTTGACAAGAATGATTTTATCAGATTTTACAAGTGGAAGGTGTTTTCTTGAGCGAGTATTTTGCTTCCTTCTTTCACCTAGTCGAGCGTAATGTCCTCGGAGTACTACCTAAGTTGGCACGTAGACATTCATTTTGTTGAACAATAGCCAAACTTCGACAGGCTAATTGTTCTCTGAGCCATCTTTTGTGACTTTTGCTTGGCTTCAAATCGAACATTTCTAGCCTATTAGCTGACAGGTTGTTGAAAATTCATGTTCCTAATGAACGTGTACCCTAAGCCATAAAAGCTCTTTCAACGTCAACTTGTCTTTCACTCCACTGCCTATATATGTGCTGTATCAAAAAGAGAATGGCCATTAGCCCGTGTCCAAACCGGCGCTACTTTGCTCTTGCAGCTATGTTGGACGGAGGGGGGGGGGGGGGAGGCGAGATCATAAAAACCAAACGAAGCCATTGCTCGTCCTAAAAGAGGGCCTCGAAGAGGAAATGTCGATGGCAAGGAGGAAGCCAACATCAGGCGCCCTCCACCGAGACTCGAGCCAGCTCGAACGGGCCCCGCTTCTAGTCAAGACCTCCTTAGGGCCTTCCGAAATTAAGCGGATATTGAAGCCGTCCTATAAACGCAGCGTTCCAAATAGCTCCCGCCAGACTTTGGGACGTTTATCGCGACGTCCGTGGTAAGGCGTCGTTTCGAGGTGACAAGCGAACGTGGCCCACTGCTTATCTTGCTCGCACCCCCCGTCATCTGATATCGACCATATCTAACTTAGCACATACAACCATTGTTACAAGCTACTCCTTCCTGCTCCTCTTCAACCAATCGCTAGAGGCACCGAAAGCACGAAATTATTGATGCGCATCATTCTTACTTGCTTCCCCGCCTCCCATCCACTTCGATTTTTATATTTGTATCATCTTCCAATACACACTCGAGGAGAAGCCCGAGCCTCGCTTACGTCGCACACTCGTTCAAGCAAGGCGAAAGAGAAAATGAGTTTAAAAAAAACCAAACGTTAACCTACTTTTGGGAAATATTAAAAGCTAGAATACGTAAAAAGCTGCAACTTTTTATTCCATTCCCTTAGCATGCATGTACGAGTCGTGTGCTGGCACGGAAAACGCCAATATGGGCATCCGTCGTTCACCCGAATCCCGCAGTGTGCATGCGCATAATGGTGCAGGGACCCGCTAATTGACCGCCTACCTTGCAATGTCGTCACGCGTGGAAGAGATTCTTCAACCGAGACCTGACTTTGCACAGACTAGACACTTTGCACAGACTACTTTGCGCGGACTACACAATCTACAGTATACGAGTACTAGACAATGCCCGCAGGATAGATCATGCGAGTACACTCTGTGCGCTCACCTGCCCTGTGTGGTGAAGGGAGCACACATGCGATAAGGCAGGTGGTAGCAGAACTGTTCTATGCTGCGGATGGACACAGCACAGCCTGACTGGCTGTTCCTTTTTATTGTTGCAGTGCAAGGCGTCGAAAGGTATGAAAGCATTGTTTTCCATGATGCACGATGCGCCGAAGAAGGTGGCCTTATTCGGTGGCGCGTGTACAGCCGTCAATGAACCTGTCGCATCGGCTGCTAGATTTTGGAATATCACTCAGGTAAGTGGCACCTGTCGAGTGCAGACTAGGACAGTACGTTGCAGTTTCTGGTCTCGTTGGGTTTGCCTTGTTGTTCTGTTAGTCGTGCGGCCTGAAGCCTATTTTCAGGGTGTTACCGATAAACCCAAGAAAATTAGGGTTTTCTCCTTGCATGAACTTGGTAGAAGATAATGACAGATTCTTATAGCTTCCAGGAAGCCCGTAATGCTAGGATAGGAGTGCACTGATGCAAGCCATGAGTACTCTACTGAAAGCATTTAAGGCCGAGGCTACTCAATAGCCATGGGGTACAGAGAGTGCTGTACATTATTGGGAGATCACACAACACTCTCAGGTTCAGGGAAAACAGAGGCGGCTGAAAAGGGTCCCTCAGTCCCGAACCCACCAGGACCCCCTGAATATGTTTCGGGTGCCCACAATGGGTAACCCGCAGGGGAATATCAGGCCTTTATTACAGCTTACGGCACAGCTCAGTAAAAGTACAGGCTAACGCAGCCTTCCCTAGGTTACACTGTTGCTGTCACATTCGCCCACTAGACCTCAACTGCACCATAAAAGGAAATAGGCGAAAGTTTAGTTAATGAGGACATGACATTTTCAGTAAAATTTGCGACCGCAACGAAATTGAGTGTGGGTGATTTGTCTTCTTTTTTCTCAAATAGCTCTCCTATTACGAGACTCATCCAAAATTCTCAATGGGTGCCGATAGTCAGGAAATGTATCGTACATTTTATCGGATCGTACCCGGCGTACTAAATGAGCAAATGGCTCAAATAAGTTTCGTTAAACGATTCGGATGGAAACGTTTTGGAATGGTGGCCCAAAAGGACGATGAACGTTATAATTTACCGCACGAAAAATATGTGAATAAGTTAGAATTGAAAGAAAAATTTACGATTGCTGCATCGACTGGATTCTCTTCTAAGAAACCCAATTATGCTTTAGCCTTGAGTAAACTCAAAGTAAGTCACATTTGCCTAAACCGCGCTCTTATCGGATTCATTGTTTTCATGTTTCCCGTGCGTTTAAACTTTCCCTGTTCTTTGTACTGCGGCGTCGGACAAACGTCCTGCCTGATTATGGCTGAGAATTTCACTGCTCCATGATCTAACACTTCAACCATAAATTTCCAATGGAATTTTATGGTTCGAGGGCCATGTTTAAAGACATGAAACGCACGGCTAACCAAAACAGTAGAATCAATAGAGGGTACACAAATCTGGCATCTTTTACAGAATGAAAGCGCTCGTATAATAATTGGTGATTTCAACATGACTTACGCTGGTGCCATTTTTTGTGAAGCGTACAAACAAAAATTGACTGGTGATCGTCACGTGTGGATGTTATCTGGTCAACATGCACGTATTTCTGTAAACGAAGCTGCCAAGGGCCATTGCCAACCGAGTGAACTAGCCGAGGCATTAGAAGGCCATTTCGTCTTCGAGTTCGCACCAATTCGTATGGATAAGCCAAAACATGGGCACTTGAAGATTGGTCCTGCATTGGTAAGTGGAGTGTAGACGAGAGACAAGGTGGTGGGGGTCGACCGAGGACCCGATGCGTTGTTGGTCTGTCCTGGTAGAGGCTCACGGGGAGTTGCGACTGGTGCCCTTTCAAATAAGCCTACCAAACCTGGCCTATACTTGTGACATACCTGGGTGGTAGTTGAACCCTCAGACGACTTACGCCTAGCAACAAGCCGGCCCCTAATACTGCAGGCTGCACCCACCACTCTCCCCGCAGGATGTGACACCACCTCACCCTCCCGCTACTGACAGATGAAGACTGAGGGAGGATCCAGTTTCAGGACGTCACCCTTTACACCAAGCAATACGAGGCCATGTGCAAAAAGCAGAAACCGCACTGTGATAAGGATAACCCATTCCATGCTTACGCCTATGACGGCATCTGGGCACTGGCCTTAGCCATCGATTCGGCCATTCTGCACATTTGGAAGACGGAACATCGTTTCTTCGATCCAGACAAGGACTTGAACGATTATGGCAAGTGGAGTGCATTGCTGACCAGTGCTCTAGAGAACAATACATTCGAGGGCGTCACGGTAAGGCGCCGGTCAACGAACCCACTTACAAGGGATGCAGGGTGTGCCTTTCAGGGCAAAGTGCAATTCGATAGTAACAACGAGCGGTTGGGTCGTATTCGAATAGTTCAGTATCGCCACGGAAATTACGTCGTGGTGGGCGAATACGATGCTACGTCGGACTCGTTAATGATGTACGATACTGTCCCCAATCTGTTCTTCTGGACAAGTAAGTTGCCAATGACGTCATTCCGTTTGATAAGCACCATCGAGAGACTCCTTTTAGTCGACCACAAACCACCACCGGATGCCGTCAGGCGGGATACAGAAATGGAATATATCGATTTTTCTGTCTTTTGCGTCATGTGCGCCTTGACGTCGTTCGGAATGCTTTTAGCACTGGGCTTCCTCGCTACCAATGTCTATTTTCGGAGTCATAGGTAAGTAGCCATTTCTTGGCGGACTTTATGTGGTCCTCGGGGGTTGATAAGCTTATCATTTAGCATTTTAATTAGGTATAGGGCATTACATTTCATCTCATATTTTGCACATGCGTCATCGCGGCTTCATGTTTTCCCTCTTCATTCAGTTCTTCGTAATGAAAAGGAAGCCATACTCCCAGATTCTACATGCGTTATCACGCGCTTATCAGCTTATCACTCATGTCCTTTATGCTTTCATCACACCTTATCAGCTACCCGTAGGTTTAATCATTTGTTTTCACTCATTACCTTATCAGTTGCAACATGTGCTTATCACCAGCACGTCCTATCACTATCTTATCGCACCTACACTAGACAGCCAGCTAACGATGTCAACCTTAGTCGGTCGTTTACTTTCTCTGGTGTGCGTATCATGGTAACAATGTAGATGTCCAATAATACTCCCTGCTTCTTATCACAGCTCAGCTGATGTTGTTTTCTTTTAGGTTCATCAAAATGTCAAGCCCCAACATAAACAACCTGATCATCGTTGGCTCTATCCTCACTTACATCAGCGTTGTGCTAATCGGCATCGATACTCGTATGGCCAACAATGTCACTTACAATGTGCTATGCACAGTAAGCACACCCCCCCCCCCAGCACTGCTTATGTTGAAGTTTGCGACCTTTTTAGGCAAAAGTTGGCATCCTTAGCGTTGGATTCTCGCTAGCTTTTGGCTCTATGTTTAGCAAAACTTGGAGAGTGCATTCGATTTTTACCAACATCAAACTCAATAAGAAGGTATGCTCTGTTTTCCTGGATTTACTGCTTAGATCAGTTGTGATCAGATCAGACACCTGGTCTCTGATCATATCTGCTATCTCTTTGGCTTCTGTTCATCTGAGCTAGTCTGATCAGACTCCTGACCAGATAATCGAAGCCCTGAGGTGGTCTGATCAGTTGGCACCTGATCACTTGATCAGTCATCAACCTGATCACAATCGATTTCCCTATTTTAGGCAATCAAAGATTACAAATTGTTTCTCATTGTCTTTGCTCTTTTTCTCGTCGACACTATCATATTGGCTGTTTGGATATTCGTGTCGCCTTTGAGCAGGCACGAAGGGGATTTATTAACAGAAGTAAATCACCTTTATTGACCCCCTGCGTCCACGGCAAGATTCCTTCTGATTTCAGACCCGAGCAGATCAAAATCTTATCATCACTCGCCGACGAGAATATTGCGCCAGTGATCACATGACCATATTTCAGGGTTTACTTTTTGGATATAAGGGAATCTTATTGGTAATTATCGATTGATTGATCAAGCGATCAGATATCGATTTTTGTCGCAATTTTAGATATTGGGTTGCTTTTTGGCTTGGGAGACGCGTCACGTGAACGTGCCGGCATTGAACGACAGCAAGTACATCGGCATGTCAGTCTACAACGTGGTCCTTATGTGCGCATTGGGCGTGGCTATTTTATTCATTCTCGAATCGAATGTCAACGCGTCCTACGTCCTTATCTCCTTATTTATCATATTTTGCACCACACTGACCTTGTGTCTCGTCTTCGTGCCTAAAGTAAGTGAATGCACAGCTAATGTACTAGTAGGCTGCTAATCCAGAGCCCTGGGTTCGAGCCCCAGCAGATCCATTTCTTTATGTCTGTGAAACTCAAGTCTGCAAGAAAGTTTGAAAAAGCGAGTAGATACTTTGGTGAATTTCCCATCCATCGACTCCGTTAGAATGTCTTATGCTGGCGCGAGAATGCTAGTCGGCCAACGAGTGCATCAAGGGGATGAGATGCGACTGTTTGGTCCCAAGCTAATCGCATGATGGTTGCAAGGCTCGCAGATGGATAAGTCCCAGTGCTGGCACTGCTGCCAGCCTAGATCTTATCAAATGCAGTCATTAGACGTTTCTCTCCAGTGACTCATCCATCACGTCACCTCTGTGCAGCCCTCCTGTACAAGTGACTGGAATAAATTGCTCCTAAAATAACTTTCCTCTGCCTTAACCGAAATAAATTGGTTAGTTTGTTTGTGAGCATGGACACCGCCAGTCCTGAATCCATTTCATTTTTCGAGGTAAGAAGGGTGTCAAAATGAAATTGCCTTTATAAAATATGGTCCCTGGCCCAGCGGTATCGAATGCCCTTAGGACCATTCAAAATAAACCCACGCACTTTTACTGAAAATGCCAGACGCGATGGGATTTTAGTCAATTTTTACACGAAACAACTTTTCCCCTTCGAGAAAAGTCTATCAAAACAAGATTCCTTGTCTTAGATCGTGGAACTAGCACGGAATCCAAAAGGGACTGGGGGCGACCGTCGGTACAGACAAGCCATGATGAAATCGGTTGGAGCCGAGAGGAAGTTATCCGAAGGTGAACAAGAAACACATCGGGAACAGCTAGTTCGATCCGAACAAGATAATCAAGTTTGGAGGAAAATGTTAGAAGATGTAAGAGCATACAAATTCGGTTTGGAATCGAGCCACATAAGTTTCCTATTTTAATTTTTAGAAAGCCATGGAAATTGCCGAATTGCTCAAACGCCTGCAGGAATATGGCGATTATGTCGCCGAATTATCCAGTCTTCCCAAAGGTAATTACACCAAAATTACCTTCTCTATTTGCTTGCCCTTATCGAATAAAAAAATTTTGGAACGAATTATACTAATTTTTAGAAAATACGAGTCAATTCTCGCATAGTTCAGTTCCGGATGATCCTTTCGGAGGCGTCTACCTCGGACCTTCGGGCCCGTCCTTTGCTCAGAAACAACAACAACAAGAAGAGCAAGCGCAGCAGCAACAGCAAGGACAACAGCAGGCGCCCGTGAAGTCGCTCAAAACACCAGCAGTCGATGATGTATCCGAAACAACGTCGTTATTGCAGTGAGTATCTTACGATTAGTCGGACAAAATATGAAACTGTTGGTGCGCGTTCAAACGCTGCAGATGGAACGCCACTCGGGCGTCAGACAGGCAAACTCTAGGACAGTGGCAATTAATTTTGAGGCTATACCATCATTAACAGATAATGGTGCGAGGAAGCCCAGCTCGCGGCCTCTCCCTCTCGAGTGGATGTAAGCAATGACCCAACAAGCACTTGAAAATCAATGCGCGGGAAATTCAAATCTTTAGAGTTCGTCTTGTGGCAAGAATTCACTACTGGAGTACAGTATGACTGTCTTCTGACCACTAAATACAGTGTGCTGCAGAATTCGGGTCCTAGGTCGATCCTCCTGTACCGATGTAGTGAGTGCTCTCTAACAGCATTTTCTGCTCACGTCAACCAACTTCTTGTGGATATGCTGTTTGTGCAGTAATCGCAAGAGGCCACATGGCTTACGATTAGTAGTTCCAGATTTCAAGTATTTGGTTCTACATGAATGTCATACGCAAAACAAAGGTTGGCGGGAATTCAAATGGCTCTCTGTAACTTACCAGTCAGGTAGATCTCTCCCCTCCGGTCCAGTATCATCCTTGGACGCTGGTGCTGGCACACGATGCCCTCGGTGGAGGTTTTCCTAGTGTGGACGCGCGCTTTAATCGCCTCGCGACCTCGCCGGTATACCGAAAAGCCTATACCACTGCAATGCATTGGCAGCGTCCCTTTCCCTCCCCCATTTCTCGTGCTGAGGCTGGATTTCTGTGAATCGAGTATTGGCACATGGAATGGGCGTGGGTGAGGGACGCCTTCAACGCATTAGATAGACTTTTTGGTATACCGGGAACTATCCTAGCACCGTTCCTTTGAAGGAATGCCAGATCGCCAGCGCGAGAATCGCTCTATGACCAGCGAGATTGATGGGGATATCTCCGCTGGCTCTTATCTGTTTCTCACATTACATGTTATCAGCTGCATATAGTATCGTAGTTTTGCCGCGGAGATCACCAAAACAGCATCATCACGATACAAAATCGATCATCGCTGCAAAGCTTCACCTCGAACAACTAGTCACAAACAAAAGGATTATACTGTTTCAGTATCACTAATTGCTAAAAAAAGGTTTTATCGCGCTCAAATATTCCCCTCTCTCTCTCTCGTCGCCTGTTTATTCGTCATGTCGCTTGGTGTCAGTGACTGGCTTGACACGCTAAACAATAGCATGTGAAGGGGCAATCGATCCAAAGTCTATAGCCATTGGAGGATGAAGTTATTTGTTGTCGGGCGGCCCTGACTGCTTCTGATTTCCATATCGTCGATGAATGCGGGCAATCTATGCGCAAGTGCAACTCTGATCGAGGGAAGCCCTTAAACTTGCGCAACATCTCCAACGGGGCCTTGACTGTTGTCATGTCTGAGATGTCATTGATCTGCAGTCTTGTCACCATCGGACAATATCGCACGAAAGCAACGATGATCGATCGTTCGATTGTGTTGACACACAGGTGGACACGTTCTAGACGACCATACTTGGCCAAAAAAAGTGACCGAAATCAATAGGCGGGTTTGATTTATGCATATCACGCCAGAATTCGAATTCCCGCAAATGGACTAACTTGGCCAGAGCCCTAATTCCACATTCGGTGACCTCGTCCGCGCTGGAAGAACGCCAGACCTGTAACGCTAATCGTTCCAACAGCTCGCAACAAGTCGACAGAATGCAGAAGAGGCGGTCAGTGATTTGTCGTTGATCAGACAGTTCCAGATCGCGCAGAAAACGCATCTTTTGCAGATTTGGCACATATTCGAACATCAGTAATAAAAAGCTCAACGACGACAATTTGAAGGACCTAAGCGTTGACGCCATGCCCACAAAATCATTGAGATATTGATCTTCTCCATGAACGATACAGTCAAGTCTGCTAGAGTCGGATTACTTTGAACCAACTTGTGCACGATGCTTTTGGCGCAGTGCTCAAATTCCAAATGTTCTATTTTCTCGCACTTCACATCGAACATGATGTGTTCCAATGAGTTCAGGACGAGCACTTTGAGATTCGGGCTGGAGAACTTCACCGCGCCACCTTCCGTGTGCATTAGGTGCATTTTCTTCAGGTTCGGACAATTCTGCGCCAACTCGCGGATGAAGCTACTTCGGCACTTTTTCATGTCTACGCTCTTTAGCTTCTCGCACCTGACGTCGAAAACGAGATCGCTAGAATAAAAAATGACGAGTTCTCGCAAGTTTGGGCAATTGGCTAGAAATTGGTTGAAGCAATTGTTCTCGACCTCTCGTGACCCACGATCGGAGACTCGGCCACTGGGTCGTCGAGAGCAAGAGAGTGCATTCGAAGGGAATCAAATCAGTTTTCAGTATTTAAAATTTTTTGAGCACATTGCCAGTACCTTGACTGTTATTCGATCCGAATATTACTAAAACCATGCATTTTGAAGTCGACCTCTTCTGTATATCGAATGGCCCACATTGAAATCCTTCGAGATCGGCGACTGACACGACCCAAACGGATGCGCATTTTGAACGGAAGGGGTCTAAAAATGGTGAGCCAAACGTGATCGGGAAGTCGGAGAAAATTGACTCGAGGTTTCCGATGGAAGATCCTCATCTACATTTCGAGCATTCTGAACTTAGTGATGGGAGGAATGTGCAGTGACGACAGGATTGAAGCAAATTCACATTGAGTAGACAGCGATCGGGATGACATACAGATACATTGATACATTACCGCACACAGGGAAGCTTTTGTTAATAGTGTACAGAATAGGTCGGTTGTTTCTTACAGCAGGCTCTCCACCTGGACACTGGGTATGGGTCAGAGACCCGACAAATGTGCGAAGGGCTGCTCGAGTTTAAACGTCAAAAGAGCTTTTGGCAATGACCATAGGCGATCCGGATGATTTTTATAAACGAACGGTTACGGGAGATGAAGCCTGGACTCATCATTTTGCTCCTGCATTAGAAGTCAGCCTGCATCATCCGGAGCAGGGCATGGTCTGAATAAGAAGGAAACTGGAGCTGAATTCTCGACTGTTGGACTTGTTGTGACCATTGCCGCTCGGGGGTGCCTGGAATCGCCGGGGTGAGGCTAAGGCAGTTGGCTCGTAGGGAGAGATGGGGGGGAGCGGGTTGCTGAGGAGTCGAGGTCTTAGTGATCGATATTCTGCAGGGTAAGCCTTTCTGCCAGGCCTGGGCTATTAAAGAACTTGGACCGCTCGCTTGTAAGATCAGCCCGAACCCAGCGGCACGCGAGAGAAAAAGATCTGTCGCTTGCTTAAAATACAACAGACTAACCCATGCATATGCTTAATATCATGACTGCTGGCCGACTGTAGGCAAAACGGGTTGGAGGCAACAGCTACCCACCCCACAATATAATTTACGTCCGACGTGACCCTTTCATAGACTCCCATCCCAGTATAACAACCTTTTCCATTGACAGGCGCCCGTCAATCGGCTCTTTTCGTGACAAGCTATCCAAACTACGCACTTCCTTGTCCCGTTCTTCCATGCCATCGGTCACCAATGTGGACCTTCTACTCAATGCCAGCGGAGCCGACGCCTTGCCGACGGCCACTGTTATCCGCACCAGTGCTTCAATGTACCAAAGCCTACGCGAATTAAGTACTACCTGCAATAAATCGGACGCAGCGCCAGTGGGTGCAGCGGGCGAGATATCTTTGGCGAATTACCATCATCACACGTCGACCACGTCTGGCTCATCGGACTACACGGACGAGGAGGAAGAAGAGGATGATGGAAGCAGTGGCACAGGCAGCAGTTTCAGAAAGCGTCGTCGCTTCAGATACGTGGATCCGAGTGGTCTGGGCGAGGGAGTAGACGCGGCGGGCACGAGTGCCGGCAACAACAACAACAACTCGTCCTCGTCTCGGACACTTCCTTCCATTCGAGAAAGTTGCCTTAGTACATGTAAGTATGCCAATCTGCTAGTGTTCCATAGCCTTCCATGACTGTGGAGACGAGACTAGGTGGTCTTATCAGTGCTCTAGCCGAGTCCTGCTATGTCTTAGATAATGATACTGGTGTCTCTCCTCAACGCCATTGCAATGACCATATTGAAGAGGATGAGGAGGAAGAAATTGGTTACTATTGCGCGCGTTGGCTACTTAATGATCCAACTCTCCCTGTCACTGAAGTGTAAGGCCTGCTCTGGAGCGTGCCTGTTGTAAATACTTCTCTGCACGGCCAGAAAAAACGAAGTCGGAAAACCTGTAACTTAGATTTTTCTCACCAGAATCCACTTCGTGTAGATTTCATATACGAACCGTACATTAGCCGTGACGGGTCGTGGCTGTATGGCCTAAACTGAATGTTAGCACGCTGAGCAGTCTTTAGTTGGTGAGACGCAAGGAGGATAGGACAGGCTGCACTTTTAGCTGTTGATGGCTGGCTTGGCGCTCGCTTGCATTTGACAGTAGTTCAAACACGCTCGGTAGGTGCATCATTTAGCTTGCTGCTAGCGCAGAGGTAAAGGAGAGGTAGCGAAACCTATAGATTGGGTTCGATTCCCAGTCGGGTCGGTTCTTTGTGCTTAGTGTTTGGTAGTGTAGGTGTGCTGTAGGGGAGCGAAGTGGTCACGTCACTCTTGGACGGACGGTGGGTTGTGGTTATGATCTTCATAGTCCTCTTCTTATTTGACTTGCTCAGCCTCAGAATCGCGAGTGCTCGACTTGGATCGATACCATGATTCTTGGTAACAGAGGAGTACGTGCGTGGGATGTTCTTGAGTGTTGGTGCCCCTTGGCCATGAGTAATCTTATGACGAAGGCGATGCTGTATGCTGGCTGCCCTGATTTGGCTGCTTAGGAGCCCCGCTTTGTCCGAATGTGGCCTTGCCTTAAACCTGACCAATCATAAGAAGCTTGCCTTGTTCGAGTGCGGTGCAGTGCATTATTTCTTTCGGCTTTAGTCAATTGCCTTTACGTCCAGTATTCCTATGTCATATAAATGGTTAGATATTTTATTTTTGAACGCCGTCGTCGTCTCAGGTCATGTAGTGCCGAAGAGTGATATCACTATCACTGTACTGCTCGTAGATATCTCTCCTAACGGGCCTTACTACTTTCAATTTACAAATCACTATTCTCTATGCACACTTCCGCGAATATATATTTGGCGGGAAATTCAAATTTTCAAGGTGACATACTGGCGACGACGGCGCTTCAATTGTGCTTTTTATTATAATTATGAATGATTCATAGTTACGAGCATTTACAGTTTTTTGATGGCGAATGAATGAATATAGCGCTTGAGCATTGGCCTTAAACAGCACGTTTTAAAATGATTTATTGGCGATCGAATGGCCTTTTTTCGTTTTTTCTTTTTTAGTTAACGAGGCATTGTCGAGTTGCGAAAGTGCTGCCGACGACGAGGACGAACTGTTGGGGGGCGATGATGATGACGAGGACTCGGCCAAGGAGGACGACGCCTTGCTTTGATATCAGCACGGGCACTCAACATTCCGTCATCACAATCGTCGCCAGCCTCCCACGCTATGCAAATGCGACCCGCGTTTTGGTGCTATCTTGTACATGTGACTGTGGATGAGGTGATTTCGTGTGCAATCACAATTTACGGGCCAGGAGTGATTTGGTTGGCGCCGCTGCTGCTTCGTATCAAAGTATACTGTACTGGCTGTGTAGCGAATGAGACGATACATATTGCACGGAATATTATTTTTATGCGCCGCCTAACATGATCTGTCATTTTAAATATGCTATTTGTTTGCCGCCGTCATATGTTTGGAAGAATATTGGAATCATGCATAGTGTATGGATGGGCGTGGGTGTACAGTGCTGCTGGCTCCTGCTGATGACCACATGTGTTGTGCTTTGTACAGAGCAGGTAATAAGAGCAGAGGAGGCATTGATGTTGAAGATCTTGCATGGCACCTGGTCCAGCATGACATTGGCAAATCCTACCTTGGCACAGGTTTTTCTGTTAGCCGTGTTGGTTTACGTAAGTATTCCATTTTATAATTTTTTACTGCAACGGCACGACACTGAAAATACACGACACGGCTAACAGGAAAACATTGACCCACAGGGTGTACGGTTTAGAGCTAGAAATGAGACAACTAGCAATGATCAGACAACATGCAAGTGCAGTGCTGATGTCTGCCTATCAATGCACACCGCAGGATCAGAAGGCAACCAAATAGCAGCATGCACAGTAATGGCAGTCAATTCTCACTCAACGGCACTAAAGAGTGTTGTATAGCCGTCGCAATGGCAGAATGAGGAGATTCACTTGGTCTTGCAATAATTCATGTCATGCATGTTGATGTGACCGTCCTGCTGGTGCACAAAATCTTACTTCTGCCCTTCACTTTCCATTGCTTTTCTTCCGATATCCCATAGCATTTACCATCGTTTTCAGCAAAGGAAACCCCATCTGAAACTATATTTTACCCACCCTCGCAGAATATAGCACTTCCTGTCTAGTGGGGGGGGGACAGTGTCAAAATCAGTTCAATGAAGGAGAGCCTTGCAAAAAACCCAACCGTAGACTTAAGTTTACTCACCGAAAGCAAGAATGTGGTACCTTCAGGTTTTGTTGTATTGCTGTCGTGTAACATCCACTCTGTGCACTGACGATGAGGAAATTTTGGTTTTTTTCATTACTTCGCATGCATCCATAATGCCTAAGGGACCACATTCTTGTTGTGCCACACCCTTGCGTTGCTGTGCCGTTCCATGCGTAAAATACAGTTTCAGATGGGGTTTCCTCAATTGCGAATGGGCTCGCCACAACAAAAATTGTATTTTCTGCTTAATTTTTCAGCCCAAATCTATCCTCCACTTCTGCCTCAACCGCCTCGTCCGTGGAGCCTGACAGTGCCGTGTCTTCGTCGGGTCATCTGCACTGAATCACAGAACACGCTAGTCTGTGATAGCGACGTCGAATACCAGAGTGCTGTGAGTAGTGCTCGGAGCAGTGTTTACATGAGCGTGTTTGGAGACGATGGAAACGAGGATGAATGCGCACCATTGACCGAAGATACTTGGTTAACTCCGACCGCCGAGGACATGAGTACACCCACAGACATTCTCAGTCCAGATCAAAGTCACACATTGGCATTAGGGACGTCTGGTCGTCACGTTACCTACGGTTCAGTGGACATCGCCTCATCATCCACCCATCACTATGACAATCCCGCATCGTCCATTACCCCCACCACGCCCACTGACGCTCGATTGGCCATTGAACGAAAGTCGGCCACTCCAACGATCCGGAAACGTTCCACTGCCCAGCCCAAGGTACCAAAACGGAGTGGACCGATCGGTTGGCTGATTAGTAAGACGAGAAAACAAGACCAGTCTTCTCCTCGCACCCGAACTGCTGGAATGGGCATCGGCGATAGGGGAGTTCCAGAAGTTGTAGATCGTGGTTACGCCAGATCCGTGCCGACTTCGCCTGGTCTGGATTCGGATGCCGACCCCGATGTGCAGTACCAGCAGCAGAAAGAGATATTAGCCTCGCGCGGATTCCCGAATGCCAGTCCCTTGGTTGTGGGGACGAAGGATTTCAAGCTATATAGCGAGTTTGTAAAGAAGTAGCTGGCAGTTGAGATTGGTATGTGTGGGAAAGCGAGACTCTGATTCCTTGTGAATGTTGTTAGAGTGACTATAAAAAATACTGTGCACTTGTTACGGCACCTGCCATAGTGCTGCCTTGTAAGCCCTGCACTGGCTGTACTAGGGCCTTAACCGCGAGGCCCAGGTCGTGGCCTAGCGGTAGGCGCGTGCCTCTCACGCTGGGCTCGCACTTACAGGGGAGTGTTCGACTTCCGCCGGGGTAAAACCTGATTGCCAAATATGCGTTACTGAGCCCTCGAGTGAGCTGTATAGTGCTTGATGAAGTATGACATGACATGTCATGCCACGACGATCGCGACTTTGCTGAATATGATGCCCCTTTTTCTTTTCTCCGAACCCACCTCTATGCTTCTAGCGTGTAAAATCTTTAACCAGTGAAACTGCACCTCGTAAGATCAAGAGGTCCACTGCGCGCCATACAGCATCGGACATGGGGCATCGGACAACCTTCTTGGCACTGGGCCCGAAGCGGGTGGTGAAATGATCTCTCAATTAGTATACTTGGCAAAAGCAAAAACTCCCCTGGACTCGCCAAACCACAGTCCAATGGAGCTGGCGTGTTGTAAAGATACGAGTATATTAAATTTGGTACATGCCAGACCTGTCTGCCAATTAGGGAGCTCTAAAAGTTCGTATCCTGAGTATCTTGCACATGAGCTGCAGCAGCGAAATTTGTTCCTTTGCACTGCCATATATCCTACAAGAACCCATGCAAAAACTCACACAGGTCTATCCATGCGTTCTTGAAATATTGTCACCTACTGTACGTTAGGGTAGGTCCAGGAAATTATAAACTTCACGAATTTTGAGATCGGTTT
This sequence comes from Mesodorylaimus sp. YZB2_4, assembly GCA_030248295.1. Lineage (NCBI taxonomy): Eukaryota > Metazoa > Nematoda > Enoplea > Dorylaimida > Dorylaimidae > Mesodorylaimus > Mesodorylaimus sp. YZB2_4. Next base: position 83,444 of record JASANH010001229.1, read on the forward strand.
GACATTATGTTTTTAACAAAAGACGGCTCGAAGCCGACAGAAATTTACGATCAAATGGTCAAAGAGTATGGCGTGGAATACATCTGGTCCCGTCTACTGGAGGCAAGGATCTGTGGAGATTGTAGATACATCGCGCTAAAATATCCAGGGCAATCAACCAAGTTCTCCGACCTATTCCATGGTTGGAACATCACCCTGACGGGTGACGCTTACAGCTGCCAGTGTCACATGTCAAAGTAACTGGGGGCTTGATTTTAACAGACCCTATGTCAAACAAGTGCGCATACTGTGCGCTTCTTTGGTGATGTGAGCCATGTGGAAACATGATCAAGCAAATGCATAGATGGCTTGAGCGCCCTAAACTACCATACTGTAACATTTTTATGGCGGAGTGATTTTTCGAATTTGGCGCGAAATTCGAAAAAGCGCAGAATTGAAAAATTGGCTAAGCCATTGCCATTGGTTTTCCCATCATTCATTAGTCTGCAACCAAGTTCACTGATGCTGTCTTGGTATAGCAATATGGACTAATCAGGAATGGCTTTCGGTTTGCATTGATGTCTGTGCATAGTACCTGTTGTCTAGTGCGATGCCCGTCAGTGCTATTTGGTGTGCCTCGTCATAAGTCAAGAGTCGAGTCGCCTCAATTTCTCTTTCTGGGTTCGCCCCCTATCGCGTGACAGAGTGGGCAGACCACGATGTCTCTATATCGTGTACGTACGGTGAGGGATGCAATGATACAATGAGGCTTGAGAGACAGAGACAGAAAGCTACAATACATGGAGGAATGCACTCTCAGTAGGCTTCGGCTTTCTCTGTTCACCCTGTACTAGGCACTATGGTGCACCAGCTAAATTTCCACCCATGGCCACACTTTCGTCACTAATATGTGTACTGTATCGTCAATACGTATCACGAGCACATTCATCACCCACTCCCTTCAAGACCTTGATATCACATATGTTGTTGTCGCTTGGGGCGGCGGTGGCTGGTACACGGATGGTGGGGGCTGATACACATGATACTGCGGCGGGGGCTGATAGACGACAGGTTGCGAAGACGTGTTCACAATTGTCACAGACTGCTGCGCGTTGCAATTGCGATCGTGCGAGCATACGTACCACAGAGCGTGGATGATCCCGGGCAGAATACCAAAACAGCACAGCAGCAGGTTGAGGCACACGTGGAGGTTGCAGCAGGCACCACCAGCGTGTATCCATACACCTAATGGCTAGAATACTCAGATGGCTGCAGGAAATCCTTGGAAAACAGACTCCTGCCTATAGCTTACCGGGATTAAAAGTGCGCAGCAGACGGCGCCACAAGATGGACTAGTCATTTTTCCACTTCTTCCTTTTCCTTGTAGCGATGCTCGACCAGAAAGCCTATTACACTTTGACTGTGACTGTCAAGCCCAGGCCATCGGTATAAGACGGCAGCGTGATTCACACAAAGAATCATTTTGAATTGAATAAGGTTATCGAGGTAACATTTTTATGACGCCAACCAAATCTATTCACGATCACCGTATCTGAATGCCACGGTAAAAATAAGATTATGAACGTGTTCTGTTATCAAATTTGACGCGTCCAAACGCTTTTGCAAGTCGTTGTGCACAAAAGCTTTACCAGTCATGAGCATATACAGGAAGAGTACATTGAGAACAGGGAATGGCTGCGCGTAGGGACTCGAAGTCGGCATACTAACGTCTGTGCTAAAAGCGCTAGAAGGCGTCGGCGTCAGGCAGCAAATACAAGGTCGGGGCTGTGACATGGCGTGAAGATGTATTGTTTTCGGGTTAGCCATGCACCAAAATGTTGATTCTTCTAGGTTTAACTCTCTATGGTAAAATTTAGCAATAAATAGCTAGGCAATAACTAGTATGTAAAGTTCTAACCGTCAGTGATCCTTTTCTTGAAGAGAAAATCGGATATACTAGTTTGCGACTGCACGGCTAACAGAAGAATATAGTGGCACACGGAGCGTACTGACAATGAGTCCATTGTTACATAGTATTTTTGGAGTACGGCTAGCCTCGTTATTATTTTGAATATTTATAACTCTTACCCCACCTCAAATTCAGAGAAGCATGTGACAAATACACTACATGTCCTAATTTGAAGCTGTGTCACGTGGCCACTGTCGCCGCCCGACTATTTGCCAATCACAACGGAATGGGTGGTGGCTTGAGATGGCACGGGGGCATGGTAGGTGGGCGGATGCGATTGGTAGACGACCGGCTGCTGCGTGGTGGTCACCATTGTCACTGACGATTGCTGAGCGTGGCAGTTACGTTCGTGCGTGCATATGTACCAGAGGGCGTGGATTGTTCCCAGAAGACCAAAGCTAAGCAACCACAAAAGCAAGTTCAGCCAAATGTGGCCGTTGTTGCAACTTCCACCAGCGTGTATCCATATTCCGATAGGCTAGGGAGAAAGACAAAATGAGAAATTAGTCTCGTAGTGGGATGACCATCGGATCTGTCATGATCCTCCCACCCTCGAGGGGACGTTGGTGGAACTTGGGTCTGCAAGTGTGTGTGACACACGAGTGACCCAACATAACTGCTGCACATAGAGCTATAGATGCAAAAAACCATGGCAGGTCGCTAAAAGGGAACAGAGCCAAAGAGGTTTCTAACGAGCCTTTTGAACCACTCCAAATCTCAAAGCAACTTTATCCTTGGCTGAAACATCAGCGTGACGTGGTTCCCCCAGAACAAAATCGATTTCTAGATGAGCCCCACACTTTCAAATGCCTGTGCTTGCACCAAATGGCTCCTCAAATGAAGCTGCAACCCCTGTCCAGCGGGTGACCCAGGATGTGGTTTCTGGCCCCAAGATGTGGCCCAGGATGAGGCGTCTGCCTCTCACGATGGGCGCGCACTTGCAGGTGGCGGGGGTTCGACTCCCGCCTAGGTAAAAAATGATTGTCAAATTTTTTCCTTAGCCCTCGAATGCGCTGTCTGGTGTTGGCTATCGGTAAAGTATGACATGACATGATGATCAGAGTTGGTGGGACAAGAGCCCGACTGGAGCAAGACAAGTACGCGACTACCTACGGCTGAAATATCAAGCAGACGGGTGGACTTTCATCAGCCAGGCGAGATCGATTTCTCTCTCCCACTCCCCAAACACCGCTAGCTGCATGCCGTTTGGGCAGCTGGAATTCCATTTCAACGGAGCGCACTCGAGGAGACCGAAGGAAAGTTTCGAGTCATAGAGCCTCACATGGAAAAAAAGACACGAGCCGGGAACGGATGGCCCAAAGTCCTCCTCCCCTCGGAGGTCCCAAAAATTAACTCCGTTCGAGTAGGATTTTGACAAAATCTGATAAGCAAAATGAAATAAGGGTCACTTACCGAAATGAAAATAGCACAACATATGGCACTGCACGACGGTTCACTAGTCATTTTCTCTTCACTTCTGATCTCAGTTCTCCACCAAACTTTTCTTGCCGGCACTAAACCTTCAAAAAGCTGTTCTCTCCGGCTCAACCGTTCTTTTGTACCTTGTTTAGTCAGCTAAAAGTCAAAAGCCTTGATTCAGACCTCAATTTGCATTGAATTGGATTGCTGAGGTGACCTTTTCAGAGCAGCCTTCTTTGTGCTCATACTGCATGCATATGTATGCGTGACTATTCAACACCTACTATCAGTGGCAGCGGCTCGCATCAGCTTGAATTTCAGAATCTGAATCGCCAATGTACGTCACGAGGGGCATTTCAATGCGAGACGCCTTGTTTCTGTTCTCTGCACCCTTATCTCGAAGACGTGAAGTGGGGTGTTGGTAGTGACTGTATTTCTAGCCCCTAACTTGTCCGCCAAATTATTCAAAGGGGTCCAACCCAGCTTGCTGTCCTGTCCTACCCATCGAAAAACACTCGGGATGATCGATTATCGGGTCGCATGCATGCTACTGAGGGGAGTCTATTCGAGGGGAGAATGCATATTAGGCAAATTTGCCCAAGGATAGGAAATATGCAGAACACGTAATCGTACCGGATAAAAGTAACATAGGCAGATGCTCAGACCTTCATCACTGCGCATCACGCATGCCGTCATCAAGAATGAATAATCTGCGCGCCTACTCCGAATAAACAAAATTTTACTAGTCGGAGTTAAATGAATGAGTCATAACCACTGGGCCATGTTTGGTGAGTGGCGTGCGAGTGTCTGCGTGTGCATTATCCTGGCCAAACCCGAGGTGCCGCCAGGTGGGGTGAGGCGATTTGGAAGGGGTGCACCAGTGTGCACTATCCTGCTGGTCATGCCCTCAGCGAGTGTCCGCCCGTGTGTGTGCGTTATACTGGTCACACCTGGAAGGAAATAGCCGAGGTGCCGCCAGGAGAGGTGAGGGTATGACCAGGATAGGGCATCAGATTGTGTCCTGGCTGACTGTCTCAGGTGGCCGTGTAATGTATGCCTGATTTTGAGAGGTGACCGACTGATTCACTTTACCGACTGGTGTGAGTTGGCCGCCTGTCTTGCTTGGGCGACTATAAGTGTTCCAGCAGTCAAGGCCTCGCGTCTAATAAGCAATTGAAGAATCAGCAGAAAATAAAAACCCATGGGGCGGGTACGTGATGTCATTAGAATATACCTAGAATGTCCAGATATGGCCATTCTTCTCGTCGCAAGGCGGTTTGTCTGCTCGAATCAACCATGGTTTTGGACACCACTTAGGACAATGTCTTCAGCGGCGAACACAGCGTGAAGGACCCGGCAGCGCCTGGTTGCATGTCCATTTTTAATACATTTTTTGTGTTACGTCATGTCATACTTTATCCATAGCCAAGCACCACACAGCGCACTCGAGGCTAAGGAACACAACTTTGACAATCATTTTTTACCGAGGTGGGAGTCGAACCAACCCCTCTAATCGTAAGTGCGCACCCAGTGTGAGAGGCAGACGCCTTAACCCGCCTAGGCCACGACCACGGTGCCCCGGCTTGTGTTTTCGCAGCGCAAGATTAAAATTTTTTCGCCTCAGGCGGCGCACGAACCCTGGTGGCGCGCACGAGGGGTGACCACGAAGCACAGAAATGATGACTCTGAGAGGTTATAACCTGGTTGCCAATGAATTTGGTTCTGATCTCATGGACAGCCAGACCCTCGCACCTCGAATCATGCTGAAAGGTACCACAACCGCCTTAATCATGATTTCTGGAAACCGCACCCAGCGCTCAATAATGTATCCTTACAGGATTATGCTCGTTAGACGGTGGAATGAGTAAGCCGTCCCATCAGGTCCCTAAAAGTGTGACGTCATATTCTTAACATCACTTACACATTGGGCAGCCAAGTGAGTCGGTCATCGTTTCCCCCGCTGACAGTGAGACGATTCCCCCGCAGTGTCGTTTCCCCCCACCTCGTCTGGTGGGGGAATCGACTCGCTGAGACATGCGACGTTTCCCCCACCATAATTTTCTCCTGAAATGCAGGTAGGTACGACTTGGGTCGCAAAAGGCAGCACGTTTGTGATTGGATGTGTGTGGCAGGATGATAGGCTTGGCTTGCAGGGTGAGGGGCAGTGCAAAGTACAAGTTTGGTGCCGCAGCCGAACGTGCAAGGTATTCAGGCTACAAACTTTTTGAACTCCCAACTTATTGCAGAATTATTATTGCAGACTCCCAACTCACGCTGCCAATACGAATGTATGTAAGACCAGACCAGGCTTTCTGAGCCAATGAAGGCATGTTTCATATCCAGATGCACGGATAGAACTACCTCACTGTGAGTCGGGAAAAAACAGAAAACATAAATTTAGGCAGTGAAACTTAAGTGAATTCATCAGGATGACAGCTGCAGATTTTAGCAAAGTAGTTTTCTCATTCACGATGCAGTAGGCTCGTCTTCTTTGTCCTTGAACCAGGCGAGCGTGGTCCAAGGAGCAAACGTGAAGCAAGCATTTTAGGCCCTATCACAACATGGCTTTTGGAGCATGGCAGTCGAACGATGATTCAACAAAATCGTGGAGTATTTGAGGCATATTTCATGTCTTCTAGGACAAGCGATGAAGATTTGCGGATGAGTACTTATTCCCATACGAAGGTTAAAAATTTGAATAGCCGCAGTTTCTGAAAAATGATGGTGGGGGAAACGACATGGTGGGGGAAACGACATGGTGGGGGAATCGACCAAGTGGGGGAAACGTCTCACAATCAGTGAGTCACCCGTAGTGTGAGACCTAGCGTGCTTTTATTACCTGGCTTCGGAATTGGAGTGACCTTGGCCCCTTTCCAGATCGCTGGGAAAGACTCTTCCGACAGTGATCGAGCAGGGCAGTTGTATGACCTGCAAATGGAATCTTTTGTTAACGTTGTTAACGTTGATCACCTTCGGCTTAAAAAGCGTCGTCAGTCAGTGATTATGAACAAACCGGCAAAGCAGGTCGTGAGGCGACAATAAGTGACCTTAAAACTATTATAGAACTGGGGGGGGGGGGGGTACCGTGAAGAAAGTTAGTGTGCTGTGATATGTAGTCCGCGAAGTGCCGCCTCAGCTCACTCACAATCAGTGGCATCTCGACTGATCTCCCGTAAAGATTAGGAGTGACTACAGCAAAACTGCAACGCCATGGGGCATCAAATCAAAATCTTTATTAAGGGTCAGGTTTTCGTCTTTACTAAATTAATCCCTTTAGAAAGTGTGTCCAGATCAGGTCCCATGGTGACATTCGAGCAGACGAGCCTAACTCGCCATCGAAAGCGAGCGAGCGTACTAACTTCAAAGGACTGCGCACGCGAGAGGCGAGTATAATCAAGTCAGTTACAGTAAGGACAAAAGATTATGACAAAGCGGGGGTCGGACGGGGGGCATTGATCGAGTGTTTGGTTTTTTGGGTGATGAGCATTGGTTTATTGTTTGACATCTCGGTGCTTACGTCACGTTCTATTGGGCGGGCACAATGGGCTTGAAGAAGCTTATTATATCGATATTGGCGGGAGCTGGTTAATTAAACGATTTCACGCTTAGCAGGCCATTGTAGAAGGCCTTATGAAGATTATCAATTACGGCGCACACCTTCCGCCCCGCTCCCCATCACGCGCCCATTGATCCTCTTGTTTGCCATTGCCGAGCCGAAGCCCTCGTCGAGGGAGTAGCGTCTCAAAAGCCATGCCGTGCGCAGACGAGCGCGGTCGAGCTGAGCTGATGGACCCCCCTCGTCCTACTGTAGACATCCGTCCACCTTGCCAGTACGTTTCCGATTTCGGTTTCGATTTCGTCGATTCGACAACGACAAGATCAGGTGAGCAACCGACCCGAGCCCGGGCTTAGGATAGAGACTCGTATCCGCTACTAACACCTTAATTGAGACGAGCAACAGATGTCCGTGCGTCAGCTAATCAATTTAGTCACGACTGGCTTCCTGTAGCAAAGGTGATTATATTATTCGCAGAGCATACGGTAGTCTTCACTCGAAGCCCGCTCGCTCGCCGTCTACGAGTGTTCTTTGTTCGTTCCTAGCCGATCATCAACTCTCATACATGTCAGCGCCCGATTCGTCTTCCCTCTACCACCAAGTCCAACACCAATCCAACTGTGCCGCCTGTGGCTCCACCATCCTCGATCGCTACCTGTTAAAAGTATGCGATAGTGTCTGGCACGAGCAATGTCTCATCTGCTCGGTATGCGAAACCCGACTATCTCAATCGCCATCCTGCTACGTCAGGGACGGGAAAATATTTTGTAAAATGGATTATAAAAGGTAAATATCGATCTGAACTCGAGTGCAGGAAGTTGTGTTTTCCATGGCCCATACCCCCTCTCCATATTTGGCTCCGAGTATGACCAGTCCCCTTTCCTTGTGTACACGATCCACAGCCGTATTGCTGGTGTCTTCGCACCCACCAGGGGGGGGGGGGGGAGGGGGCGTTGGTACCATCTCACTTTTTTCTTTCGTTCAGTAGCCACGAGCCAGTTTAATTATACGCTTCAATGTCAATAGGCAAACACGCGCCAACGGTTTATGTGTCACCGAGAGTGCTAATATCGGCCAAACGGCCGGCAGCTTTTACGGGACGATTTCTAATAAAAGGCTAGTCGATTACTGTAAACGCTTGTATGCATTCGTTTATGACCCTCTTTTACGAAGGTGCAAGGAGGCGGGTAGAATCTAATAATTCTTGCATCAGAGTTGGGGGTGGTCTCACATCTTTGTTGTGGCTAGGCCTCCTCTTTCATACCAACTTTATGCTTGGCACTTGCAGGCAATAAAGGTGTGGGTAATTGAGGCTGGGGAGGGAGATGCAGACCCGTCATAATAGTCCAAGACGTGCTTTCTACCGCGCCCTTTCTATCACGTCGAGAAAGATACGTGCGTTTAGAAATCAAAAGTCTCAAAAACTCTTTGACTGACGATGAGAGGGAGACGAAGTCGGATTCGTACAGTTCTTATTAGGTGTTCCACTTCTGCAGGAAAAGCCATGATTTTGGGGGCCAGGCGGTTTTTTGTGGACTATGGCGATCAGCTTTTTCGTCATGTGGGCACCGCTGCCCAAGCCACTTCCATGTACCAACATCGCAGTGTGCAATCTGAATGCAACCGAAGTCTTGGACTGGAATCGATGGGGGCAACAAAGGGCGGTAGACAACAAGTGCCTCTCCACCTCTGCAGCCGTTTCCTCCCGTACGGCAATCTAAAGCCTCCATGATGTCCTTGGTTTACGTTTATACCTAGCTTAAGTTTTAAATTTTTGATTGACTCCTACTACAATGTAAAATGTGAAGTTGAATTACCTAGCCTCTAACCTGCACAGTTTCAATTTTGACCTGAGGTACGACTATGGTGTTCTATGTCCTGACGGGGTAGTTTCTGAGTGAATCCGAAGGACGCGGGTTCGATTCCCTCCCACAGCTGCGGTTTATATTTTTTCTATATACATACAGTGTTTATACAAAAAATCAGAGAGGTGCATCGCTAAGCTACTCTCAAAGAGAGAAATTTCGAAATTCCACTCTTGAGAGGCCTGAGCTGCCAGGGACTAAGAACGGTGCCAATGGCATGTTGGATCCCCGTTCGCCATACACCCAACCTCGAACCCTGGTCGCGTGTCCCCTCCCCCGCGTGCCACTCGCCACTCAAACACTCCTTTTTCAGGATTTTCGGCACCAAATGCGCCCGCTGCCTGACCCCATTGAACTCGTCGGACGTTGTCCAGCGCACTGCCGATTGCGTGTACCACGCGGCCTGCTTCACTTGCTTATTTTGTGGTCAGCTGTTGCAGCCGGGAGATCAATTTGTGGTCAACGATGGCCAGTTGGTGTGCAGAGCAGATTATGAATCCATCATGCAAAACCCTTTCGCACCAGGTTTGATGGTCTTCTATACATTGCCACTGGGTTTCATATAGTTCATTCTGGGCCAGTATCCAGGGTGAAAAATATCTTTTTCCAAGCCAGAAGTCAGTACAAACATGATATTTGTGGGACAGAAATAAGGTTGCTAAGAACTGGCCGGGTTGTACTAAAGAAGCTTAAATCTGAAACTATATTTTACTCGCATCTTTTTATGTGGCATTTCTGGTTTGAGAATGATCTGATAAACTGGTTTGGCAAGCGGAACATATGAAACGGCAGTTGTAAAAAGTGCCGCATTATTGAACACGTGTAAAATATGGTTTCAGTTAAGTAGACTTCTTCAGCTAGAAAATATAGAAAATATTCAAATTTTTATATCCAGGTGGGGCTAACTAACTAGACCACAACCAAAAATGTCCCCTCATATCAAATTGCTCAGTGTGTTGTAGGGTTCAGCTTGGCTGCAAGAATTTCGGACCATCGAAAGACCCCGAAACGACCCCGCACTATTTTGACTAGTCAACAACGCAAGGCTTTCAAAGCATCATTCGAAGTCAGTGCAAAACCTTGTCGCAAAGTAAGCACCTACCTATTGATTCAATTTACATCTTATCACCCTTATCCCCTGCCCTAGGTTCGTGAATCATTGGCCAAGGAGACAGGACTGAGCGTGCGTGTTGTCCAAGTGTGGTTCCAGAATCAACGAGCTAAGATGAAGAAATTACAAAGAAAACAAGAGCAGAACAGTCAGAAGCGATCATCATCGTCTTCGGTTGGAGATGGTGATAAGAGGGGTGGTGTGGACAAGGATGGAGAGTCCACATCGTCCAGAAAAGCGGCCAGAATAGGCTCCCCTGGATCCAGTTCTATTGGTGAGACACAGACAGATCACAAATTTTTGCTTATGATGCAAAATATTAAATTTTTACAGATTCATCTAGCGACGAGTTGGACGTGTCGAGCAGCCCGGGCTTATTGGACTGCGATAAAAGCTCGGACGTGCCAAGAAGCAATGATGATATGAACCCTATTCATAAACTCTATTCAATGCAGGATTCTTATTTTAACTTTTAATAACGTCGATTGCGTTTTAATTTTGCGTAATTTGCATATTTTTTATATCTTGTTCTTCTCACTACCATATTAGCTTACTGTAAAATAGATTTTCAAGTTTGAATATGCCGTTTACATTATACAGTACACGTTGTACCTGAGCATCATTCGCATTATGTGCGCGTAAGGGCGGAAATGGGCTCGCGGCCAAAAAGAGTTGGAGTGGGAAGGTCCGAAGAGGCGCGTCATCGAATCGGAAGCGCTTTGGTCGTGTTGTTGCGCACGTTTTGCAATTGTTTACGTCAGTAAATCTATCGAGAAACAAATCATGCTTCAACAAACGACACTTTGGCGGTTTTTGAAACGGGATGCTTCGAGTATGGAAAACGAAGATTCGCCTCCGTCGACACCAAAACGAGCAAGAAGTTCAAGCACGACAGTTTTGAATAAGGATTCACCGTCGGCTAATGACGATCGAAATAGTATTTTCCTTCCAATCTATCCGTTATCTTCGTCAGTTCACACTTCGTCACGAACTTTATCCTCGCCAACGCTATCGAAAATGGATTGCGACGATTCTCAAATGATCTTGGATTGCGGACAAAAGAGATTCGGTCCCGAAGTTTGTCCCGTTTGTGGTATGTTTTATTCTCCAATCAACGGTGACGATGCCGCTGTTCACGAACGTTATCATCGACAATTGGCTGCTCCACCAAGATTTAATCGTCGTTTGGTCAACAATTGGCTTTTCGTGTGCGTTCAAGAATTCGATGACGGATTTATTTATAAGTGCCGTTTCGATGATCAGAATGTTCGTCAAAACAAAAGCGGTTGTCAACAGTGTATCGAAGAAATATGTTCACGAATGAACGAAGAATTGGGAAAAGATCATGAAATAAATCCTCGACGAACGGGTATTTTTTCGCCGAATTCAACTTTAGCCCGTAATTCCAGTTTGGGGTTCGAAAAACCGGGACGTCAGCTTTACGTCTTCGTTAGCCGTTCGTCCGATAACTCGGTTTGCGGTACTCTGATCGTTGATCATTTGAAGGTAATTTGCTACACTACATTTTTAAAATTGCCTTGTATTTGAAGCGTCGGTTCTACTTCTTTCCGTTGTCATGGGCGCGTTAGAAGTGGTGCAATGTCTCCGTAAGATTCCTCTTCGGTTGCAAGAAGCTGTGCTGTCGCTTTTAAAAACTATGTTCTTACGCAGAATCGATTACGAGATGCTCCTTCAACGGCTAATGCTAGCTAACGTTCAACCTAACTAAGGGGAAAGACTTCTTTGCATGAACCCCCCCTTCCCTCGGCCCTTTTAAACTTCAAGCCGCGCAGGGCGTCGTTTAATGTCGTCTTTTCTTTTTAGTTCGCTTATCGCTACAACACTGATGGTTACTTGGACGAACAACCTCGCGATGCTGCCATGGGCGTGAATCGTATTTGGACATGGGCCGGGGCTCGTCGTCGTCGAATAGGCACACGTTTGGTCGAATGCGCTCGTTGCAATTTTTATTTCGGTGCACCAATTTTGAAGAAACACGTAGCGTTCTCCGATCCGACAATTTCCGGTTTGGAATTCGCTAAAAAGTATTGCGGATCGGACTCGGTATTCGTTTATCGCTTCGGGTAATCAGCCATCGATTCAGGGACTTGAAAAACAATGATTATCGACTGAACTCATAAGATTAGCTAGCTTATTCGTGTACAGCTTATCCCCCATCGTATTTGTTTATAGACCGTTCGAAGGGTGCGCCATGTATTTTATCATCATTGTATGTTAGTCGTGATCGATTTGAGTTGAGTACGAGTAAAGATGAGATAAGGCGAGGTAGGTAGGCTAGGCACTGATAAGAACTGGCTTGCTTATAGAAGACGGGAAGGAAGGCGAAACAATGGTGTCTTCGCGTCGAGATGAAGCCGCTCTCCGTCTTCACCGCTTTGGCAACCGTCTGCTGTTTTATGCTGCCAATTGGATACGAATTCAATGTTGCCAACGTCGCCTACTCGACCTTGCCTAATCTGACCACCATTCAGTGGACACTATTCATTGCTGCCTGGCCAGTGGGGGCCACATTTGGTTCTATACTGAGCCCAGTGTCGGGTGGACGTTTTTCGAGGAAATATTCCCTGTTCGTGATCGCCAATGTTGGTTTGATTGTGGGCGGGGTGCTGAGCACGTGGACAGTGCCTTGGACCTTGATCCTGGGTCGGCTATTGTTCTCG